>VNJZ01012925.1:0-13180 GCA_008042795.1 Drosophila asahinai
TTGTTTTAAAATTTGGCCACTCCCACTTTCACTGCCAAAAATCATAAAAAGCGTTATATAAGCTAAGGTTGTGATTTTCGGCTTAAAGTAAATAGAATAAAATCGGATGATAAAGATGGAAATTATTAAACAATAAAGTTTCTGTGAATGCTTTTTCTTCTTCTGTGTTCACAGCACCTATGGGTGTTGCTTAACATGTTCCTAGCAACGTTTGCCTTTTTGGGCGTTGCTTAACATGTTCCTATCAACATTTGTCTGTATTTGTCAACATTTTCTCCCAAAATGCTTTGGGTACCGGGTATCTCACAGTCGGTCACACAGGACTGTAGCTGTACTTGTTTAATTATAAAGGAGTGCTCCGCTTTTAACGTGCTTTAATAGCCGTCATGAAGTATGCTAGACGATGCTAGTCTTGATTAAATAACAAAGTGCTTAAAAAGACTAAAATATTTTTAAACATTATTTTTACAAGTTTTACACTTTTAAATTATGATATTTAAAACAATTGGGCTGTGCATGTTTTTTTCAATTATGGGCTTTAAACTCTTATTCTATTTTTTAAACGTAAAGATGATGTGTGAAACGCTTCCTTCACGCTTACCTTTTACCTCTGTGTGTACCGGATTCATAGTGAAGTTTAATTAATGTGATTAGGTAAAAAACATTTGGACAAATTATTTACTTAAATAACTTTAAACATTCTTAATTTCTTTCAATGATTTTAAATAATATATGGTAGCTTCTAATGAAAAGGATAGCAAGATTATTAAAAAAAAACCTTTAGCTTTGTCTTGTTTCTCACGCCTTTTGTAAAATATACATCTGATTTTCGTGCCGTGTATACTGCATGGCCGCCACGAGGTGACGTCGCGGGCCGTTCTTCTATTCGTCATTTGTACGCTAGAACAGCGGACACAGGCTCTCGATTTTGGCAGAGCCGGCTCCGCAAATATCCAGCAGGTTTAATACATTTATGAATGAGTTTTACTACTTCATTAAGGGTCCGCACCTCGGCGCTCTTGTGGGACAAGGACCGAGCGAGCCGACGTGAGCTTCAGCTCGAAGTCGAGTTTGGACTCAGACTCGGACTCGTATTCCTCGGATCGGAGCGCGTGCGCAGCCAGGAGGACCAGGAAACACGGCTGAGGAGTACCTGGATCGTAATAAGCAAAAATCGATTATCGTCCGCTGAACATTTCCATTGTTGTTATGAATATTATATGCAGAGCTCGCAGTGAAGCTTCCTCTTAAATTCGTTTAATTTATAGCTCTTCCGACAGTTCCAACTTGCAGCTCCAGTAAATGACAGCACCGGACGTCGAACGAATGTGTAATCTAATTGGAAACGAACCAATTTTAGAATGGCCACTGCTGACCGTGCGGACAAAATGTAAATTTTCGCAGCCGGCAAATGGAATCTTTATTTACTGACAATATTATGACAATGGCCCGCATGAACTCGCCTTGTTCTATGGGTGCCACAGCGTCCTCATGGCATTCGATGTCTCCATATACCCTCTGAAAGCTCCACAACCCCTCGCATCGCCACCATCATTCAACTTGACAGCGTAATTAAAAAACCCGCTTCCACCCGATGAAAGTGAGGAGTTTTATAAAATGTTAGGGCCTACTTGTTTTATATGTCGTATTATAATTGGTGGCACTCAAGTCCGGCCAGGTAGTGGCCAAAAACAAAAAAAAAACAAAAATGCGAAAATCGGCGAGGCATGTTCCTTTCCTGGGCGGGCACTTCTTCGGTTAGGAGGAATGATTTGCAGCGGCAATTTCAGTAATAGTGGCTGCCGAGAGATCGAGGGCAATTCCCGGCCGGCTACCGTATAAGTATTCAAAATCATTACGTCACCGCCAAGGAATTCGGACGTGATTGCCTTTATGGAAGCCACGTGCTAATTTAATTATTATTTGCATGTTCTTATACCCGGTTCCCAATGAGTACAAGGGCATTATAAAGTAGTCCCCAACAAGAATGTATGTAATAGGAGGAATCAAAGGAGGCAAAATATCTCAGACACTATAAGAGATAGAGCTACTAAATTTGGTAACAACATTTTAATCTGTTGCACATAGATAAAGTTTGTTTCAGAATTTGAGCACGCCCACTTTCCTTATATCCAGTTTCATGAAAAACGTCAACTAAAAACATAAATTTAGGTTAAGGGAATAAATATATTAATTAAGGAGTCCCATACGAACGTTTTCTGAATATTTGATTATAATCGGATGATAAGCATGGGCAATAGTAATAGCTATAAAATAAATACATTTCTGCGGACGTGCCCAAAAAATTGTAGTAAAATCGAATGAAAAACATGAGAGTTACTAAACAATTAAGTTTCTGTTGTACTGAGTTTCTGCCTTTGGTAACATGGTTCATGACCGCAGTCATCTTACAGTTGGTCACAATCAACTATACCTTTCCTACTTGTTTTTAAAATCGATTGGTGTAAGGCTTACGATTTTTATGATTTCCAAGGGATTTAGAGGGCGTGGCCGGATTTGGAAACAAACTCGATCATCGTGCAACAGATAGAATGTTGTAACCATTTGGTGAGCTCTAGCTCTTATAGTCTCTGTTATCTGTTGTTTCATACGGACAGACGGACAGGTGGACATGGCTAAATATTATTAAATATTATTATTGATAATGATCAATAATATAAAACCTTTATTGGGTCAAAGATTTCACCTTCTACGAGTTCCATACATTGTTGGTTGGCACTAATATATAATTTATCGGTACCGGGTACAAAAATCCCCGAATCCAAATTTCAACCAGAAAGAATCCATAACACAAAGCTTGGTTACCCCTTGACTGCTGGAAAAATAAAATCATATAAAACGGCATTATTATACTTTTGCCGAATTAGTCAGAAGTTTGCAATGTACAAAGAAAAAAATAAGAAGAAAAGCTAAAGATTTATTAAATGGAACTCTTAAATGCAAAGAGTAATTTGCATTTGCCTAGAAGAAGGGGTGATTTAATTTTCAATAAATAAAAAATGTAATTAAAAAATAAATGTAATATTTCTTACCAGCTATCTTTATTGAAATGAACTTTACATTACAGTAAATTATAAACTTCTATCGGGGTTAGGTCAGCCATCTATGGGTGGGGTTTGGTAAACCAAATCTAGATGCCGCTTTCGAACGGGTAAATGGTGTGTATGTATGTAATGTAAGTGTATGTAAAATAATATAATAGGAAAGGTGGTTGGGAAAATATATACAAATGCAAATATATGCCCCCGAAAAATTAATATATACTATCGGTATTTATCGGGTGCCTATCAGATGACTTTAATATTGAAAATAAAATTGTATTTGGAGTACATATTACGGCAATATTCAATTCCATCTTTTATATTAATGACTTATTATTAATTATACAAGCAATGGCTTGAAAAAACGTTCGTTAATTTTACCGAACTTATAAAACAAGAAGGTTACAGTCGGGTGTGTTCGACTGTGAGATACCCGGTACCCAAGCTATAAAAAAAAATAATCATACAAAAGTTTCATTTGGGATCGCCCCAGTTCGAAACCAAGGTTTCGAGACCTCAAGCCTCGGGAGCGGGATGGAAATAGAAGAACTAAAATGTGTATAAATTTTATGATTATCATTTGATTTCACTCAAAATTTCTCAAAGTTTAAGAGCACGTCTGCTGTATTTATTTGCTACCTACCTATTTGCTTTACGCCGAAAATCAGAACTATATCTTAGTTTAAGATTTTCAGGATTTTCGAGTGCGGTAGGGTAAAATTGTGAATTAAACTTGATCTATGTGTAACAGATAAGAATGATGTCACCAAAGCTCTTATAGTCTCTGAAATTTTTTGTTTCAAACTGACAGACCGACATATGGACAGAAAGACATAATAAATTTGATCCAGTAGGAAAAAGACTTTCATAAACTGAAGTTCATAAAATGTTATCACCATTTGTTAATTTACATATGTATATTCGCTTGATTTTATTTTTTATACCCGGTACCCATAGGGTACAAGGGTATTATGTGTTGTTAGTGCCAACCGAGAATGTATGTAACAGGTAGAAGGAGGCATCTCCGACCCCATAATGTATATATATTCTTGATCAGCATCACCAGCCGAGTCGATTTAGCCATGTCCGTCTGTCCGTCTGTCCGTCCGTGTGAAACAACAGATCTCAGAGACTATAAGTGCTAGAGTTACCAAATTTGGTGACAACATTGGAATCTGTTGCACGCAGATCAAGTTTGTTTTAAAATTTGGCCTCGCCCACTTCCGCCCTCAAAAATCATAAAAAACGTAAAATAAGCTATACTCGTTACTTTCGGGCTAAAGTTGATAAGATAAATTAAAATTAAAATTAATAAATAAATTAAATAACGGACGTTTTCTGAAAATTTCAGTAAAATCGGATGAAAAACATGCGAGATATTAGCAATAAGGTTAGAATTTTAACACATTCCCCTAAGGCACTGCTTTTGCTGTTGCAAGCTGTAGCCGACAGGTAGCGCATTCGAGCCTTGGCCGCGCGATATAATGGCGCCAACTGCAGAAGAAATGACAAAAGAATAGAGCAAAAAATTACAAAAAATAACATAATTAATTTTTTGGCGTCCTTATAAAATGTATCATTCATATTTAGGTATGACATTAAATTGTTCAGGTCGGGAGCTAATTCAAGAGGCGATTTATTTTAAGAAGTATCGAAGTAGAGTATGATAATGTATGTACAATTTTAAATAGCCTTTTAGTGTAAAGCACAAACGTTTAGGTACCGGGTATCTCACAGTCGATTACTCTCGACGGTAGCTTTCTTACTTGTTTATTTTAGTTCCTCATGTTGTGAACAGTTGGTACTTTTTTGTAAAACAAATGCGTTGATTTTATTTAGTTTAAAGCATGCCATTTCTTCTTTTTTCGGGATGTGCATATGAGCATTTTCACAGGTTAGAATACTCACATAATTTTACGAAGCTTGAAGCGTTAGAGCCGAAGTTATAGCTAATTATTGCCGTCTACCTCTGGCTAACTAAGAAACAAACTTTTAACTTTAAACAGGATTACCTTGGACTTGTGTTTTTAGTTGTCGCTGAACGAAGGATTTTTGATTTTTATTTCTCTTTATCTGGCGGTCAGAAGAACCCGATAAGTTAAGTTAAAACCATCTAGCCTTAGATCTCAATGTTGAGAATGTTGAAATTGCATTTATCATTTTATCCCTTATCATTTTATCCCTGAATTCAATTAAGTTAAAATGTCTAAAGATGGATGACTTTCATAATAAAAAACTTATACATATGAAGGTATATTTTCGGTAGATTTATCGGCATTTATCTAATTTTAAAGTAAAACTTAAATGTAAGTTATGAGGGATTATAATATTTTATTTTAGATTATTAAATTAATAGATTTAAAAAAAAAAGAAAAAAAAACCTTTCCAATATCGAAGAGACGAGGGCTTAGAAAGTGTGGAACGTCAAAGAATATCATTTGAGTCCGAACTGTAATAGGCCAGGTTTAAAAGTGAACTCTGATTTCGGAGTCAAAACTCTTTTAATGGCAATTGATCATTTGCAAGTGGATAACATTTCATTAGAATACCAAGTGAAGTGCTCATTTATATGTATTTGCCGAGTATGTTTATAATCTGTGCGTACAAGTATGTGAGCTTGGATTTTATGTATGACCGACGGAACCCACTTGAGGTGAAACTATTTCGACCTGCTCAACAGCTTCCAACTGTCTACCTGTGCCTACAAAAACCAGATAGTCTCTGTCCGTCAAGACACCATTCGAACCTTTATAATTTATTTATCTTTATCTTGAATTACGCCATGGGAGTATTGACCACAAGAGTAAGTCCGAAAATTTCAGCATATTCATGTCTGGCAATAGCAAACAATGGAGTAAAATTCTGAATTTCATGTGATTGAAAACCAAGAGTTTCCAATCGCACAATTAATAATAGAGAAAAAACCCAAAACAAAATAAATAAATAAAAAAAAATAACAGCGAAATAAAGAACGGACCCGGCAACCACCAACTGGCAAAGGGTCAAAAGCATTACTCAAAAGCCACGCATACCAATAAGGCCTCAAAACCTGAGCGCGCCAAGAGAATTGACGGTATTGAGTGACGGCAAGAGCCGAGAATAAGTGGAATACGAATAACCTACAGCATATGCGCATTTAAGCGGCTTCCAAAATCTAAATAGCATCCATTCCAGCATAAGTAAACAATTAAAAATGGCTCTTTAAAATGTATGAAATTTTGATTCTCGGTTACATATTCTTCCAAATCGAACAGGACCCAATTTAGACGGACCTTTGTGTGCTCCACTATCACACCAGAAATACCGTTTTAATTGAGGGAGACGTAATACAAAGATTTGGCTTTGATTAGAGCCAAGCACGAATTCTTAACCGAGAAATGCGCGAAATCTCCGCGGATGGTAGAAGAGAACCACCGAGAACCCAGACGTCGATAGCCGAATATTTACGCAAAACAAAGGAGAACCGGTTTACCTGTATTCTTAAATATTCTATTTGATGTTGGCAAATGACAAGATAATCCAAAGTAATCAATCAAAATTATTTTAATTTATTAAGCCACAATAAAGTCGTGCCCGATCCGCAATTGCCACGTTCTGGCTCAAGCCGAAGACTCCGAAGACATAGCGCTCCCTAGCAAATCCACGGGCCCTTGTAAACCAGAAACCAAGATTAGCTTAGGTACATCTTACATACATATGATTTTAATGTATATTAACTGTAATTGATTCATAATCTGATAGTATAAATTTAGTAGAACGTCAGAAATCCATCACTGGTATTTATAATTAAACAATTCGAAATTGAAATGAAAATATAAATGAAATCTTACCGGAAGATGAAAATATCGTTGTAGATTGTTCATTTACATATTTTAGCCCTTTATTAAATAAAAATGTTTATTCAAATTATTCTTGTTTTTTAAGCATATAAAATAAAATAAATTTATGTTTGAGAAAAATCACTACGATGTTATTTTTAAAATAATTTTAATTAGGATTTAAATATTTAAAATTCACAAATTTAGATTCAATAAACTTACAATTAATTCGGATAACTTATATATCCAATAGATAAATAATTAAAATGGCTTTTGATCGACAATGCAATATGAATTAAAGCGTTGCAGAGGTGAAGAAGCGAGCGAGTAAGCATGGGCATTCATTGACCACCTTTTTTGGTCAATTCGGAGAGATTCCTTATTTGGACCACAATGAATGCCCGGGCCTTCGCTTCCTCGCTGCTCTTACACAATCGAATAAACATGTTCGATTTGTGAAAACCTCAACGTTTTGTGTCAAATTACTGTCATTCTTTTTCCGCAGACACCGGACACAATACGGAATTAGGGAGCAGGTATATGAAATTCAACTCTCTCCTTGCCTTGTCCTAATGCAACGCTCTCATCCTAATCGAATGGTTCCGCAGTTAGTGCAAATTTAAGGAATCAATAACCAGTTATGGATACCTAATGTACATGGTTAGCGCCCCGCCTGGATCGGTCTTATCACATGCATCTTTCATTGACACTGCATCCTGTGAGTCCTGGGAATTCAAAGGCCGCGCGACTGGGCAGGATGTCAAATGGCTTGTGCGATATCATTCACTAAGCCGAGCTTCCGACCTCATTATGTGTCCTTTATGGCGAACAGATTTAAATGTGCTTCTATACAAAAAAGATTTGAAGCCCGGTATCCACAATGAGAGCTTCAGATTATAGGTAGCCACATAGTTCCTTAACCAGCCGACCTCTAACGGTAGCGACTGCGAGCGAAGCCAGCGTCGCTGGCTGAAAAAAACCTTTTTGCCTTTTTGGCACACTGACGAGAATCTAGTTCTCATTTCGCGTTCATCTCTCGTCGACTGCTGATGCTGCCGTCGGTCCGGAAAAAGCGCTGTGCGGTTCGGTTCTGTGAACTCCGTTCGAGTTACAGGGGGTGAATATTCACAATTTTGGAATATATCCTTACATCGCCCGACTTGAAAACACCAATAAATTTGTGCGCATAATGTGTTAGTGGAATCGAATATGATAACATGACTTTAGCGTATGTGGATATGCCAGCTGTAATTCAGGTTCAGGTATATCTTTAGAACAAGTGTTGCAATGATTTGGCGCCAACGCGACGGATTAACAAGCTGTAAGGGCTTAAAATCAATGAACTCATATTTTTGTTTTACTTAAATTGTTATAACTTTAATAGAAACTTGAAATAATAACTTGTTAAAGGACAATACATATTCGTGATATTTCGTATTGTAGAATTGTATTGTAGAATTTTTAAAACTACAACAAATTTGTTGTTTTTGGATCGCCTCTGACGTGACTAAACCCATGAGTAACATTTTAATATATAACGACTTACCATCTGGGGGGAGTCCGAAAAAACGTTTATCATTCAATTGTACACAGATTTAGGAAAATCGTTCGCATACAGATATTAATTTACTACCTGGTAACACCAGCTGTAATAGTCTCTTAGTTATAGGACTCTTAAAGATAAATATTTATACCCCTGCAGGGTAGTACAATTTAAGTGAGAGGTTTGCAACGCAGTTAAGGACTAATTTTCGAGCCTATAAAGTATATATACTATTTATTCCTTCCGTCTGTCTGTTGTCCCTACTCCCTAAATTTGCAAGCTATTTGAATGAAATATCTTTCATTCTATGGCAGGTAGTATATAAATAATAATAACTTCGTTGTTTTTGAACAGATTTACCGATTTTTATTAATTTATAATTAAGGTTTTTATTTTATAAAAGTCGACCGATTATATCAAATAACTGCAATAGAACTATGGAAACATTAATAGAAAAACAAGGAACAGCTAGCTTCAGTAAGCCGAAGTTTATATACCCTCGCAGATAAATTTAAAAAAAAATTAATTTTATTGCTATATGTAAGATAAAGGATCATGTACTAAGTTTTAATCTGTTATCTTTGAAAACAACAAGAATCTGTTAATTTGGTCCGATCGCTCCTATGGCAGCAGTTGTCCGATCTGGCCCATTCCGGAATACATATATACTAACTGTAATAGAAATAAGACTAATTTACCCGATAGCTCGAATACTAAGCGACTAGTTTGCATAGCAACAGACAGACAGAATATATATTTTTTTGGGGTCGGAAATGCTTCCTTCACTGCGTTGCAAGCTTCTGGTCAAAATTATCATACAAAAAGACCTCTTAACGAGGTAAGCTGAAAGTGACGACCGCACATTCAACTCCAAAATTTCAAGATACCAAATTGTATGACAATGATTTTAAAAAAAAATTAATAATAACAAATTATTTAATATAAAATTCAAATGTGTGAAATTAAGCAGACAATTTTAAGCACCAACCGGCAAAGTTATTATTATTTCAAAATACCTTTCCAAAGACATATATTTAGCACGTTTCTGTAATCGGGAAATCTAGCTTAGGCTCTAGGGCTCTAGGCTCTAGGCCTCTCTCTTTCACTACAATTTTTCCTGAACTAATCAGTTTATAAAAAATCTTAGTATGCAGATTCAAAGAGCTTTACAATACTTTTCGATTAAGATATAAATAGTTCAATAGTAGCAAATTTTCAATTCAACCGCTCTATATAGTAGTCTCCTTGCGCACCACTATTCGGTGCTCATCGTCACTACGTGGACTGATGTCCACGCTATAGTTGTACTGAAATATCGCTGTTCATTTTGTCAAATGCGGACTACTATCAATCGATCAATTTATAAGATAATCTGGGAAAATCGGCTTTAATTTGAATTTAACGGACTCGATCATATTACGGTTGTGTTCAAGTGCAAGCTAAAAGGCCCCCGTCTGTCTGATTCAGTTTTTCTACATCAGGTTATCGGAAATTAAAATGTTTTATGCATTACAGTATTAAAAGTCAATATAAACATATTAATGAACTGCATCAAAAATCAGTGTCTGTCCCTCTGCATGAATATTGAAATCTTGGGAGCCAAAGTACGCTGTAAAATAGACATCTGTTAGATGTATAACAGGAACGGGATCGAACACTTGATATTTCCTGTTAAAAATAAAAGAAGAGTCAACTAACGATCTATAATCTTATTTACGTGATACAAATTTTAAATATGAGAAATAATTTATTGATTTATTGTGTTAATTATTTTAAATATGAGAAATAATTGATTGATTTATTGTGTTAATTATGTATTGTATTTTGTATGGTTATAGGCCTAGGCGGTCGAGAGCCTTTTTTAGAAGTGGTACATCATTTAAAATATCAAAGCGTTGTCCCAAATTTCAAAATTCATATACATTTGGTTACTGAACATTTGTAATATAAGTAAATATAGAAACATCAAGGATACTAGCATGAAGTAACAAGTTAAGAGCCAAGGAAATATTGTGTATGGTTCCCGTCGGCAAATTTAAGTTCACCTAAAAAATGTAGCCAATTTTACAATTTTCAAATTGGAATTTTATTTCTCAAGGGGTTATTCTAAACTGTATTTTCCCCAGGAACGTCTAAGTGGACATGGCAGCCTAGGCCTCTCCAGCAGCAGTGCGGCGTACACCACGCACTCCGGCGGTCACACGGGGCGCAGCGGCCCGGCCACCGGGCACAGTGGGCACAGTAGCACCCATGGATCGGCGGCCACCATGCATCACCAATCGCTGCAGTCCGACTTTCAGCCGCCTTACTTTCCGCCCCCCTTCCACCATTCCACGCAGAGTCCGCCCCAGCAACAGGTAAGACTCCATTCCGTAAACCGTGTTGATTATTCCCAAGCGTTATCTAGATATCCGGCTACTTGCAGAACCACGGTGCCCTCGAGTACTTGGGTACGGACCCGTACGGCCAACCCCTTTCCTCGCTGCATCATGCCCCACTGCACCACTACAATCAGCTGGCGGGGCTGCGATCAACGCAGGATCAACTGGGTATTCACAGGACCCACAGAGAAGCTGAATTGCAGGGACATGTTGTAAGTGATGCACAAAAAAAAAATGTTTTCTTCTTTCAAAGGATTTAAACCCCCTTACCAACTAAATATATCTTTGGATGAAATGAGTTGAAATAGTAGTTGGACTCAAATTATTTGTTCACATTTTTATTGGGGTATTAGTAAAGAAATTATTTGCCCTGCCCTTATGCCAATCCAATTTGTATGACTTACGACACACAAATTATATTCTATTGAACTATTCAAATTTTCCCTACTTTTAAGTATATATTTCATCAAAAGTGATTCATTTAAATTGGTGAAATTGTGTGTGTTTTTTTATAATAAAATCTATTATATCTCAATTATTTTTGAGAGAAACACATTAATAAACACATCCCAATAAGTATTAATTTTTTATGTGCAGAACAATTGAAAGCCAAATTACTTTCAATACTAACAAGCAGACAGTTGAGCCCCGGACCCAATCTTTTCATCCGTTTGAGAATTTTTGTCTTCCCCATTATTCTTGCATATTTCCTACATTCTTGGCTCCAGAGGCCATGGAAAATTTAACAGGGGTGGAAATTGCCCCGTTCTGTGAAAGTTGTCGAAGTTATTTTGGAACGAATTCCATTTGAGTGCATTAAAAAACATCCTCCGGAAAATGTTAAAAATGTTCTTGAGATTTTGCCAGAGCGTCTTGCCAACAACGATGAAATTCCTAGCTCAGTCTTAGCCCGCCGAAGGGAATCTGGATCCACATTTATTTCGCTCAGCAAACACTGCAGTAAAACGCAACACTAATGTTATGAAAAGGCGTATTCCCGCAGCCTCGAATCCTTGCAGGCTCTGGTGCGCATCTGTTTGTCGAAGGGTCTCTCTCACAGACACACCACACAAAAGCTCCGGCCTATATGCGTGTGTTCCAGCCGGTCTGCATACATAATGTCAAGGAGCTGCGATTGGCCAAGCGATGGTTTCAACCCCTTGGCGAAACTGAAGGGCAGATGTATTAATCTCGCAATTATAGCCATCATTTTTACAATACACTTAGAAATATCGCTGGGCTACAAAAATTACGTTTCCGCTCGACTTATGGCGGCGTTTATAGTAAATCTCGAATTTGTACGAACTCGTTATGCCCTTGCAAGGAAATATTATTTTAGTCAGAAGTTTTAAACTTTAAAGTATATAAATACCTGATCAGCACTAACAGCCGAGTCGATTTAGCCAAGTACGTCTGTCCGCCCGTCTGTCCATTTCTACACAAACCTGTCTGCCAGATATACTCGTAAAGCTATCAAAGAAACAATCGCAAAATTATTATAAAAGCAATTAGATATAACTTTTATTTCCAAGCTATTTTTTTATAATTTTAATAATACGGTCTTGATTTTAAAAAGATCAGACAACAATATCATATACTTATATAGCTACCATAACAATACGAAAACAGTGTAATTTTTTTTATATAGACGATTATATCATTAAAGATATGTATTTATTTTTGCAATTTAACATTTGTAGTTTAATTAGTGTTTTTTCCAAATTAAATTCTACCACAGTAAAATTAAGTATTTGCAGTCTTTAGCTGCAACTTAGAATCCGAAAGGCTTTTAAGTTATACTAACTTTTGATTTTTGTATTATCTTAAGTTAAGAAGATGTTTAGAAATAATCTTTCGAGTTCTTAGCCTAAAAAAAATACGTAAAAACTTTTTACTAAAAAGATGTTATGGAACAAATTATACTTTTACAGACCCAACTTTCCCACGGATTTCCGTACACGGATAGAAGAAGTGATTACGGTAGTGCAATATCGGCGGGAGCTGCTCATGGAACCAGACTTGGACACGAACACGAGTCCTTAGCTTTGCATCAAGCCCTTCAAAACGCTGTTGATGATGTTCAAGCCCCTGCCCTCGACGATAATGTGGCGTTTATGTCCGACTTGCCGCTTATTAAGAGTAAGTTAACACAAATTAAAAACAAGGGTTGGAGCTTTAATTTTCTATGAGGTCACATTTCTTAGATGGTTTAACGTAAACAATGAAGGTAAAAATTAAGATTTAAATATAACATTAGATATACTGTTTTGGAATATAAGAAAGTGTTTGCTGAAGTATCTGAAAACTAAATATTTATATAAGTAAAACCAGAAGGGAAGCAAACTTCGGCAAGGCAAAGTTTTATATTCCCTTGCA
>VNJZ01012936.1:0-165875 GCA_008042795.1 Drosophila asahinai
CTCACTGTTGGGTAATTTTCTAAAAAACTGACGGAAGGAGGTCGATGAAATTTTGTGAGTTAATACTTGAATAAAAGCCCCAAAATCTGGTATACCGTGCATATCGGTACAACCTCTGTGAGGGGAGCAATTTTAAAAAAAGTGGGGACTCGATTTTTCCAATGGATATTTAAGGTGCCTGCGGTTGCCAAATCTGCCCAAACCCAAAATAAAACAATAGTAAATTAAATTCTTAACAAGTAGGAACTTTAGTTTGTTCGATTAAGTGCTTTATTAACGAAATAATTCAAAAATAAAAACTCCCTCCGTGTTCCATTTCCCACCGTTCCATTTCGACGCTAACTCACCGACGCTAATTTGACGGAGGTGTTTTCCCCCTAGATTTAGGGGTTTTTTGATGTCCTAGGGGAAGTTTAGGGTTTTTTTTCGGAACGATTGATTTACAATTTTTAAGAAAATCTCTATAACATTGCTTTTTTTTATTATAAATCACCTAAAATGGCGAAAATATCAAACTAAATACTTGGCCCGATGCGCCTCATCCACCACAATGAGGATCACTCGTCCATACTTTGCAGGCACGGCTCCTCAAAGACTCCAGCTGAGCAGGAGCTGTTCTCATCTTCTATAGACTTTTAAATTAATTAATAGCTTTCAATATTTTTAAAACACAAGACTTAGATAAAAGCTATAGCAACTAAGGCCTTAAGCTTAACTAAATAATTCCAAATAGTTATCTACTAGTCCAGGATTTGTTCTCTTCGCCATGGTGGTATCGATCGATTCAGTAGCTTAGTGACTGCTAGTGTGTGGCGCTAATTACACTCTCCGAGTTCCTCTTTCGGGATCAGAATCGTCTCTGCACCCGATGTACTTGGCCACTGGAGTTGCATTGTGGTGCTAGAGCTGCTGCGTTCCCGTTCCCCCTTTCACCCCCTGCTCCCAAGAATCCTGGCTGCAGCCAGCGTTGTGACGTCAATTTGTCTTTTTTTTATATATTTTCAGTTTATCCGTTACAAAAATCTGATTCAAATAGTAAGTGTGTACTTATCAGCTTTCAAGTAAAAATACCAAAGAAACTCAAAAACGCGCTTTTTTTGCCACGCGCCAAAAGTTATGGAAAATGGTTTGTGACTTGACTTTGGCTTTGGAAGGTTCGGAACTTTGATATATTTAGCCAAGACTGGATTTTTTAGGAGCAAAGCAACATTTGCATCTGGCAACACTGTTCCCAACACTACTCGCACGAGGTGCCAATACAACTCGACGAAATTTTAATAAATTAAATTAAATAGCAGACCCAAAATGACGGAAGCTGAGGAAGTTAACGGTACCGAGGTGGAGGAGGACGAGCAGGACTCGAAGCAAAAGAAGTCTGATGCCAAGCGCCACGACGATGGAGCCGCAGGTAAATTATATTCATTCAACAACCCCCTCAAAACTGTCTGGGAAAAACATAAAGAAAATGCTCTGTGCACTGCAAACTATTAGGGTTTTTAGTTGGTAGACATGTAGATTTCCTGTATAAATAATATATAAAATGTTTTATATTCATAGATCTGGAGCGTGTTACGGATTATGCCGAGGAAAAGGAAATCTCTGCAGCCAACATATCCAGCGTAAGTTCGCCTGAAGCATTAAGTGTATAAGGCAAAGTTTATTAATTTTGTTGTAATACTTACAGGCTGTGGAGCAATTCGGCAATCAGCGGAACAAGGAGAACGAACTGCGAGTGGCCAAGGAAAAGGAACTGCAGAAGGTGCAAGTAAAGAAGGAGGATATTGAACTGATTGTAAGTAGTTCTTAAAAAGCGATCTTTGGGTGTTCCTTTGCAGAACCAGAGCTAAAAGTTTATAATAATAATGGTCATCCTTTGCTTTCAGATGAACGAGCTGCTGGTTAGCAAGTCGCAGGCCGAGAAGGTGCTCCGCGAACAAAGCGGCGACGTGGTGGCCGCCCTGGAGGCCATCATTAGCAACTGAGCCCAACTCTGACTTTATTTGTACATTTATAAACTCTAGCGAAGAAACACCATAAAAGAAAACACTCTTAAACCCAAATTCCAGAAAGAAGACATATGTTTTTTGGTGTAAAGAGATAACTTTCAATTTTTATTCAAGAGTATCGCCAGTGCCCAACATCCATCCTCCGTTCGTTGACAATTTAAGACTATCAATATAGTATGTGATCCTTGTTATAGTTTATGATTCTAAATGAAAAGAACAATAGTACTTCTTCGCCTCAGCAGCGCCTCCCAACTTATACTCGTAAATACATGACTTTTTTGGCAGTTCGCCGATTGCTCTAAATTATATATATATGTGTCATTCGATCGGATGGATCGTGGCATTAGTTATTAGCAGCAGCTCTACGCTGTTCATTCTTGGGGAGAGACTTTATAAATTATAAAAACAGAAAACAGAGATAATGAAATTCATTTATAACAACTAAGCAAACGACAAGCCAGTTAGCTCCTTAAAATGGGGAAAATATGTAGGTTTATCCTGTAGCAGCAAACATTGAGCTAACTTATGTGATTAAATACTTTTGCAGATTCTCGCACGACGGCGTATTGATATTCTGCGCCTTTCGATACAAGTCCCGATCGCCAAAGGTCCGGGCCTTGGCCAGCATTGAGTCGCCTGTAAATAGGATAAAGAAATCCTCGATTAATAAAGTTATCTTCCCTTGGGAAATTAATGAAAAACTCACGATAATTCCTTTCTCGACTGCAAGAATGCTTCAAGTGATTGACAAAGTCCTCTTCCACGGATTCCTCCAAGCGTGCCACCGAGCCCTGATACTCTGAATAGAAGTTGTCCTTGACATAATAGGGAATCTTCAGGCCATTGGTCTCGCGCTTGACAGAATATTTACTAAGGGAAAATGGAAGAAACTAAATTAGTTAAGATCTTTAGGGTACACTTAGGTATCCTTACTGTGAGGGCGTCAGGCTGTACATGGGATCGGAGATAAAGAAGGACGACATCATGGACAGGCCAATGAGCAGCAGGATGGGCAGCAAGTTGATCAAAGCTGACGAGTTGTTGCCCTGGAAAATATGCATTAAAAATAAGCTTAAACTTAATATAATAAGTAACACTTACTTCCCGCTCCTCCCGAGCCTGATGACGACGACGCTGCTGCCTCATGTACACATTCTGTTGCGGGAAACCCCCGTTGAAGAACATATTGAACAGCTCCTCGGCACTGATGTCGGCCTGGAAGCCACGCGAGTAGCCGTACTCGTTCTGGTAGTACTGCCCATGTCCATGATGGCCATTTCCTCCATTATTGCCATGTCCGCTGTGCGACTCATTGATGCCATAGAGATCGTAGTTCTTTCGCTTCTCGGCATCGGTGAGAACGCCAGCAGCATTGCCCAGGGCCTTGAAGGCCTCCACCGACCCGGGGGCCTTGTTCTTGTCCGGATGCAGCTGCAAGGCTAGCTTCTTGTAGGCCTTCTTGATCTCCGAATCCGTGGCAGTCTTGCTAACGCCCAATACCTCATAGTAGTCCTTGCACCTGAGGTTTAAAATTATTGTAAATGGGAGGAGATTAAGGTAGAGTTCACCCACTTCTTAATCTTTCGCACCGCCTCCAACTGATCGTTGGAGTAATCGGGGGCATTGGGTCGTGAGTCCGAATTCACACGCTTCCTGGGACCACTGTCCTTCTCATCGTTACCACCACCTGCTGCTGGACGAGACTTGCCATTGGTGCCATTGCTGCTGGGGTTGCTCTTCACTTGGGCCAAGAGCTCTGCAAAGGTCAAATACAGAGCGTTAGTTAAGGTCAAAGGTCGGGGAAATAACCTAGTTTATTAAAGTAAGAGGATATACACTTTTTATGGTCATAAAGATATAGCAGGTCTAATCAAAATGGAAACATTATACTTGATAACAAAGAATCGATTACCTAGTAACGTTTCTAAACTAAATATAAGATTATACTTGACAGATTACAACAGCTTATTAGTTTTTGTTATAGATTAGTAGCTTTTTATTATTCGAAGCACAATATTCGATTCGGTTTGGGCTGAATTTCAGCAAGGATATTACTGAAGTTCTGGAAGACATTAAACTTAAATCTTTGGGGTCTTCTTAGTTCTATGTAGCGCATTTTATTATGGCTTCTGTTGGAATGCAATCGGATTACTATATCCTATTAATTACCCCTTTTTTTCTGGGCTTGGAATATTCTTTGGCTTTTAAGTAATGAAGGTTATCTAAGAACCTAATGAATGGAAAATAGGAACCAATCCCTAAATCGCTTTATCACCATTTATTATGGTCTTGTTACGCCAAACCCCCTTCGATAACAACCTCACTTAAATATCCCCTCAACTAATTATTTCCCTGCCTAATTCCTTTTAGGTTATAACCCCCTCCACAAAGCAAGGACTTCCCTCCCTTTATCCTTACTTTTCGCATTGTCCGTGGGATAGAGCTTCTCCGCCTTGATCAGGAACTTTTCGGCCTTCTCGATCTTGCCCTCGGCCAGCGCCTGCACCGCAAAGTCAATGCAGCGCTGGGCCTCGTCCTTGTTGCCGTCCATGGGATCCGCCTGGCTTATCCAATAGTTAGTACGTGGTGATCAAAGTAAATAGTGGGGGCTCTGCTATCCCCGTCTCGCTCTGTGTGTATGTGTGTGTTTGTCAATTTACGGACTACGCACTAACACACACGAGCTCGCCTGCTTTGTTCCTGGTTTCCGCACTCGTGTACGGTGAAAAATCAGTGTTTCTATGCTGTGCACCCGCGCATTTGTTTGGTAATTTGGTCTTACGCTGAATTTAATTGATTTTATTTGTCAAATTTTTCATCAGCCGAAAAATACAGCACGGAGTTGCCACCTAGTTTGCAGAGAAAACATGAAAAGAGTTGCACGGGGCAGTGGGGCTGCCACCTGCTGCAGAGATGTCGCTAGCTAGTTTTAGCTAGTAAATAGACGAGGAAATTAAAAATATACAAAAACAGAAATAGTTGTAAACTTACCAAACAGAGACAAATTTTTGGGCTTCAGTAGAAATTATAAAAAAGCATATAACACGCAGCTAACTACGCCAATGAAAATGTCTTACCTAAAACACTGTATCAGTCATATTTAATGTTTTAGTTAAACAACATGCTAGGTTTTTCCGATGGTCCCCATTTGAACTATATATATAAACAAAATATATGTTTAAAAAACACTTTTTAAACGATTGTGAGAGATGCAAGTCAAAAGTTGTAAAACTAAAGCCATTAAATTGCGTAATACAAAAAAGTACTTGAGGAATAAAAATCGAGGAAATAAATAAATCCGCTTTTATTTATATATCAGCGGTTAAGGAATTATTTCATTTTATAGTAATTTAATTCGATCTTACAAGAATAAATACATTTAAATAATAAATCCACTTTGGCGGGAAATAGCCAACACCGCCAAATTGCCAGACAGAGTTGCATTGGCCGCGCGGCGTTGCCAGACTGTCGTCATGCACCTTCGAACATATGTGTGTGAGTGTGTGCCGCAGCATGGGAAGCGAGTGATTCGCTGATTCGCCAGATTTCGTCGTATTTATTTGGTAATTTGCTAAGAATTAGCGGAGGGCCAGCGCCGAACGAGTGCAGTGTAATTAACCGCGAAAGGCGCACTAATTAACGCATTACGGCCCCTCGTCAGTCGTCATCGCCGCGAACGCGACAGTGTGCGTGTCGAGTGCGTGCGTATACTTGGCCTGGAAAAAGTGAAAGAGTATTTTTTTTCGGCCATATTGTGTTGTCATAGGTGGGGAAAAGTGCATTTTCCGGCCATATGGAGTTACCCGAAAGTGCATTCTAATTCCCCCCGATGCGAAGTAAATAGCGCGACTTATGTAAAGCGGAGCAACCAAAAGAAAAACCTATTTACATTTACAAAGGTGCGTACGAGCGGTTTGCTTGTGTTTGTGGGTGCCCGAATGCATGTGTGTGTGTGTGTGTGAAAAGTGCATCCAATTGACATTTCTGTCAGTTTCTATACAAAAAGCGGTTTATTTACTAGATCGATGGGGTTTTATGGTAATCTTAGACTACTTCTTGAGGGTGAGACGCACAGGCACTCCGTCCTTGGGAATCAGGGGTACTCCATACACTCCAAACTCAATCTCGCGCCTCTCCTTGCGGATCTCCAGGTCGAAATTTGAGAGAACCTTGGCTACCGCTATCTTCACATTAACCTTTCCCATGCGGGCTCCTGGAAATTGCAGGAAATTGGGTTATTTGGCTGTGGGGATTATTATTCCATTATTTCCTACCTATGCAGTGGCGCGGTCCCTCGCCAAAGGGCAGATATGCGGCCTGATTGAAGTTCTTGGCCTCATCCAGATAGCGCTCCGGCTGATACTTGAGCGGATCGGGGAAGTACTCGGCATCCCGGTGCATGCCGATCAGGGAGATCACTATGGGAGTGCCCTTCTTGATCACCAGCTTGCTATCCGGCACTGGGTAATCCTGTGTGCAAATACGGTTCAGGAGAGGCAGAGCTGGATACTTGCGGGCGGTTTCTATGGGTTGAAAATTATATATTTTACTAGTAGTTTCTTGTGAAGCCTTTCTGGATCTTTGCTTACCCAATATGCACGCCTCCAAGTACTTCATGTCCGAAATGGCATCGTAGGTCAATCCTCCGTGCTTCTCGATGGCCTGACGCACATCCTCCTGGGCCTTGGCCATGGCCTCCGGGTGCTGGGTGAGCTCAAAGAGTGTAAAAGCCGCTGTGGAGGCCGTGGTCTCGTACCCAGCTACGAAGAACAGGAAAAGCTGGCCAGCAATAAGGTCCTTGGACATGGACTTGACGCCTTGCTTGGAGTTCTCAGCCGACCAAACAGAATCGTCGGCGTTGATCTGTCCCTGGTTGCGCAGCTGCAGAAGGAGTTGCAGCAGATCCTTGCGAACAATGCCGTTCTTCTCCCTGAGATCCACAGTACGATTGGACAGCTCCCGCATTCTCTCCACGGACTCCTGTTTCCAGCCACATTTTACAAAGAGTTTCTCCAAACTAAATAAAGTTGGTTATTCGTTATTGATGTTAAACAAATGTTTTGCTATTAATCTTACCCGGGATAGAGGAAACTTGCTGCTCCACGAACATTATCCTCAAAATTGTTGCGATTTACTGTCTTGCTTATCGACAGGAATTCGTTGTTGGGATCCGCAAAACTGTCCACATCCAGGCCAAAAATAGTCGAGGCAATAATATCGATGGCATATCTAGGGGGGGAATATAAAGTGCGGCTATTAGTATTTATCTTTTAGATAAGGTGCGGGGGAGAGTGATAAGATATATCTAAATGAATACACTTTACCAGGGATTAGAATAGGTAAAACCATAATTTAATGACTGGCACTGAGAAAAATAGAGATTAAATTAAATTAAAGGGGCTAGACTGAGCCACAAAGTCAATTATCAGCGCACTGGGGAAATTTGTACTGTTTATCCATACTGTGCGCGTGCCGGTAGAGGCCGTTCAGGGAAATTTGGGAATCTATAATCTATAGGGGGATTTCATTCCTAAAAGATCTTATTGTCTAATAGAACATTTTTTGAATTAAGCATTTGATACCGCTCTCTTTAAAGTACAGACAGCGAACTTATCTCATTTGCTTTGCTAGCTTCTCTCTATGCTAAGTATCTCGGACGAACAAACAAGCGCGAGGTTTCTGTGGCGTATGCCATATGATCGTCGCTACAATCTAATCAGGTATTCCCCCGTCCTCCGTCTACCACCCAACACACACTTACGTCGCCATGAGGCTCTTCAGCTCCACCTCCTTGCTGCCGGACTGGGGCAGTTGGCTCTTCAAGTGCGCTATCAACTTATCGCCGACTGCATTGGAGGTCTCGAACATGGCCTTCAGCTTGCCGGAGGTGAAGGAGGGCGACAGCTTGGTGCGCAGCGCCTTCCAGTTGGCTCCCTCCATTTGAAAGAGGCCCGCGGACATGGGGTCGTTCTCCTCGTCCACGTAAACGCCGCGATCGTGGAAGCTGGCAAAGTCCTTGACGAGAATGTCGTGGGCCAGTTGGGCCTCGCGAACCAGCAGAGCGGGTCTCAGAGTGAGATACATCCCAATCACCGGCTCCTTTGTGGAGTTGTACAGGTCGTAGATGGCCATGCCAAAGGATCGCTTTCCCCGCCGCACAGCGTCCATGGCACCGAAGGGGATGCTTGCACCCGCCGACGGGAAGCCCTTGCGATCCCAGTAGCTGAATGTCCACTTTAGGTAGACATACAGCAGGGTCACGACCCCGATCAGCAGCACTATTCCGATCATGACTCTCTATATTTTATATGTCCGCACTTCTGGAGAGTCAAACTGAAACTAAACGGTCGATTCCGACTGCCGATTTATAGTCGTTAGGGGGGCCCAAGCGCCGCGTGTATGCCAAACAATTTCACCATTCGGTCAAGAGATTAGCTTATCTCTCGCTCGGCTTGGACGTAAACAAAGGCACTCGAGGCGTCGATTCCTTTAGGTAGGTTCAGGCTTCCCTGTGGAAGTTACCGCATGAATTTCATAGTTCCATTGTGCCTTCTCAGAGTGACACGGCGCCTTAGCAGTTCTATGCAGGCGCTGATAATTTTTCGACGACCAATCATACGGGCAAGTACTGTTTTCTTTGCAGTCTATAGGCAACCCTGCGTTGGGTGATATGGCAAATCGCTACTTGATAATAATAGGGAATCGCCTTTATGAGAGACCTATACTCAGTATGCACTGAGCTCCGACGGTTGTAGCTACGTCTCAGAAAAATTGCTGTAACAAATTACGTTGCAGTTTTATTAACAAAGTTGTTTATATATTTATACATTTTTGAATTGATTTATATAATAATAATCTAGATGGACAGACCACTAATATCCCACTTAACCTTTTCTCTATATTACAAATCTCATGAAATAGTTAAAAAACCAGACTGAAAAGGTGTGAATTGGATGAGTAAAATGTGAATAGAATTCCGGATGAGATGCACTTGTCACGCCGTTATTTGTCGCTGCTAAACAGTCAACTTTATTTGTTTTAAAAACTCTCTTTACATTCATAGAGCAAGCTAATTGATTCTCTGGAATCTCTAATGAGGTTTATGTCATTTGTAAAATTATTTATAACTTTTACGTTCTCAAAAAAGAAAAAGCGTAATATTTAATTCAGCGAATCATGTAATGCGTTTCAAGTTTCTGACTCCACAGCTTAGAACCAAATTTAACAAGTTTCTTCACAAAGCTAGTTCTTTTTTTTCTAGATTTAATTTTGAACAGGTTTTCTACTTCCTATTTTTAACATTGAAAAAAATGTAGCCATACGTTATTAACTTACAAACTATTGTATTCTAGATTATCAATAATGAATCCTTATCTGTACTTCTTAATTTCTATCTGCTATTAAAAGACTTGTTTTAATTAACACAATCACTTAAAACTCATTTAAATGATTTATTTGATTCTAATGAAGCAGATTAACCGGTTCGCTTATCACAAGTCAAGCGAAATTCATAATATTAAGGTTTTTCGGGTTCAAATTGACCTAGGCCAAGAAGAGGGGACAGTCCTCCAGTGGTGGGAACCCTATGACTTGCATATATCCTACTAAATAATAACCGAACTTGGCTCCGCCTCGGAAACTTTCCGCTGCCCGATTTGACCCGCTTTGTTGACTTTGACGTTTCTGGTAGCGCCGCTCCCGATGTTTTTCAGGTTGTTCACTTGAGAACTTTGCGCTGTTACTGCTTTATTTTTGTTTTTATTTTTGTGCAGCGAGTGGCAACGACTTTGGTTAAACATGTAAGCAACCCACACAAAGGCAACAACAATAAGTACAACAAAAAAGAAGAAAAAGCACAAACACAACAGCAAAAGCATGCGACATACAAAGCCAAAGACGTTGAACCGATTCGCGTATTTCTGTTTTTTGACATTTTTCGGGTGTATGCAAATAAATGTATAAATACTTACAGCTGCGGTCAATATTTTGATAAAGTGACAGATGACAAGTTTTTTAAAGTAATATTAAGAAATTAAGATGAATTATTTAGAGGAGAACACTCTTAATAAAATGTGTATATTTTTTCTTGCATACTTTTGGGTCGTATTATAAGTGATTTCCAACCAGAGCAATTTCCATGGCAGCCCCAATGTATATTATTTTTCTTTTATATTCAAGAAACAAATAAGCCGAAATATATTTTAAAGAAATCTTAAGAAAACCTTAAATTAAACGCTCTCATAACGAGCTTATTTTCTGATTAAAAATAAATCCATTTTATAACAATTAAATTAATCAATGTTAATTCCACATTTAATAGTCATCATTAATGAATTTCTTTTATTTCTTACAGACCTCTCTTAACGTGTTTGGCTTCGGCTGGTTAATTGCAGGAAGGAACAGCAGTAATAACACAAACAAGGTGAGTTTCTTTGCAAGATCTCAGCAATTAAACCGGGATTACTTACTGGAGGGGCCAGTAACCATATGATTTTCAATTGAACAGCCCCCAGCTCAATTATTAAGTCATTAATACTCGGGGATTAGCTTTCTCTCTCTCCCCCTCTCAGCTTGATAAGCTGCTGCCTCGCTTCCACCGTCAATAGCCTTGATAAGGGCCTTGAGAGCGCGGCGCCATCAAACATCCCGCAGCAAGCTTTTTACTTTGTTCTACAGAGTGCTGACGGGTTGGAAATTCCCAAGCTAAACTTGGCTATATTTTGAATGAAAAGAAAAGGGAAATTTATTCGAACAGCTGATCAAAATTTTACCTTTCTGAAAATCATATTTCTGTTTTGAGAATTAATAACATCATGTGTAAGCATTAATTGAGTACTAACTATGGCATAGTGTAGCCTTTTTAGCATTTTGGTAAAGTAACATTATGTAAATATGAATTTCCGCATTTATGTTCCAATTCCACTGTGTCAATTTGAGATAAATTAAGACATTAAGGAAATTAGGATTAAGTAAAACAAAGACTACGGTCACACTACAATTTTGGAAAATAAAAAGCACATTGAAAAAGTTAAAACCAAGGAAATAAACCAACGAAATAAAGATTAATCTATATAAAAACTACGATAGCACATGATATATTTTTTAATCTCCAAATAAATGATAAAAATAAAGAGTTACTTCTTAGCTATTAGTTACCAGATATAGCTATTTTTATTCAATATTTAGTATAGTTGGCAACACTGGTTCTTTTTCGCTCAAAAAATGCTGTTTTGTAAAAGCTCCCTGGAACTCGGTCTCTTTCTCTCACTTCTGCGAGAGCGAGAAGCTCGCCGTGCCAAAGCAAAACAAACACAGAGCAGAGCAGAGCAGAAAACGCTGCAGAAGCAGAAGCAGTAGAAGCAAAACAAAAAAATATATATTAAGAAAAAAGCTCCCTCAGTCGTCAGCTGCTGCGCGTAGCGAGTAGTAGTTTTGTGTGTGCTTTTTGCGGAAAAATCCACATTCACATTGCTAACCGATTTTTCCCCCGATTTACACCCACAAATTCGCAACGGTAAATGTCAAGTGTTTGGTGTCCCGTCCAGAATTTTTGCAGTTGACAAATAACGCAGTTTTCCTCGCTTTTCACGCGCGTGTTTCGCTCTCTCGGTATTTTCAGAGCGCGTGACCTTAATCTCTGAACATTGTAGAATCGTTAAACTCCTCCACTGGGGGGAAAAGGTCTTGAAATTGTTTAAAAACACGCGCAATTAAACACACAAAGTAAATAATAGAAGCAGAGCTTTTTACAACAACTCGACCGGAGGCAACTTCCTCAATCTAACGCCCTTCAACAATGTTTTAGGCTATATACTACAGTTATACATATACTATGGAAATAAGGCCCGATTCAAGCTCCAAAACTGGAGATGAGGGCGGAGAGGAGAAGAAACAACTTTTTCTATATACAATATCTTTTGAGAAGAGTCGGCTTTTTGCAAGACACCCGGCACTTGCTCTCTCTCTCTTTCACTGCTTCTGCCACTCTCTAGCCCCGTCTCTTTCACCTGGCTCTATAGCCCACTCTCTCTTTCCTTTGGCTGTGACGCAAATCACATGTTTATAAAGCCGTTCAATTTTTGATTAAGTTTATACAACAATTAAATTGTGTTTGTTTAGCATGTGAGCTTTTTTGAGCAGAGTTGCCAGATGGGCGAGGAACCGAAATACATAGCATTGACATTCTCGAAAACGTTAGAGAGAGAGAGAGAAGTGGCGATAAAAAGACACATGTTCGACTTGCCCAAAAGCTCTCGGCGGGGGCAGTTCAATTAAAAACATGTGCGCTGCCGCTGCCCTCTGTCCAATATTTTTGTTTATTGTTTATAAATGAGAGAACTTTGCTCCGTCCCGCTCGCACTTGGCGAGGGTAAATGAGCAGCTGAGGTCAGCTTGGAAACGCCGGCGCAGCTTTTTGTGTTTGCTTTATTTGCAAAGACACTCGAAGCTTTTTCCACAAGCTTTTTTCTATATAGTATGTACACATGGATGTACGTATGTATGTATTAAAGTGGAAACGAGTGATATAGGAAGAACCTTGTATGCTCATGACTGTGGAATGGAATTTAGTATGTGTAGTTTCTGTGTTTTTTTTTCTTATTTAGCTTCTCAATTCATCATGCTTGTGCTCTCATATCGTTTCTTTTTATTTTTTTGGAGAGTCTTACAGAAGATTCTTCTGCAGGAGGCAGGGTTCTTCTTCTAGTCTCGACTGGGGCGTCAATGTTGACCTCCAAAAAGCTGCTTTCGCACTGATTTATTTTGCCGGCCAGCTGCGGAAGCGTTTGTGTTTCTTTTGCTTTTTCTTCTTCGGCGTTTTTGCTCTTTTCTTTATTTTTATTTATTGATTTCATTACTTTGTTTTTTGGCCGAGGCTGAGCGTTTTTTAATGCCGGTGGGCCATGTGCAAAGGCCTGGAAAGAGAGAGGGCTCTGAAGAGTGGGCACTACAGTGTGCACTCTGAATTCGTTGAATTCTTTCCTAGATATTCCCTAGATCGGGGTTTTTTAAATCCAAAATATATTCAAGGCCAAAAACCCTGCTTTTTATTGAAAATTTACCTAGATTAACTTGATTTTCAGGCTTTTAACTGAAATGAAAAAAAAAAGTTTGTTATCGTAGTTTATCTCTGGATTCTTCTTTATTTCGTCGATTTTATTTGCTCCTCTTATTTCAATGTGTTTTCTTCTAATTTATAAATTGTAGAGTGACCGTAGTCTCTTTTCTACTTAATCCTAATTTCATTTAATCTCGGCGGAATCTTATCATAAAATGCTAAATGCTTTACAAAATGCTAAAATGCCATACTCGTAGTACTCAGTTAATGCTTACAAGTTATTCAAATATTGCTTTCCCATTTTTCAGAAATCGGGACAATAATTGACTAAAGCAGGGTTGGGCACCGAATTTCCAGCCCGGAGCCCAACAAACCCTAGCTTAAGGTACTTTGTAAATGGTAAATCCTTTGCTTTCGTGTTATTCACTCTAGCTAGGGCCCCCTGTACGTCTTTGTTTAATTTAAAGCTTATCAAAAAAACAACAAAATTCTGCTGATAACTTGAATCATTTTTGATGTTTTTTCACTCAGTATCTTTTTGTTGCTGGCTTTATTTTTATTTTTATATTTTTGATTTGGCATTGAACATTGTACGCTGGTTTTTTCACCCTTCTTTTTCGCTGTGTGAGTGAGTGAGTGAGTGCCGCAGACGCGATTATATTTGTGAGTTGTGTGCTGTTTGGCTTTTTGATTATTTCGCGTGCAAATATCACGTATGCGACGGGTTGTCCAGAACTTGCTCATTATATGGTCACACACGTTCGCTGAACAATTGGATGTGATAAAATTTATGTGCTGCTTCTCTGACTTTTTTTATATATTTTGAATCGGATACCTTGTTTTCCGTACTTGATTTCTGATAAAAAATAAAGCTTTGCCTATTTCAAAGGAGGAGTAGAGTTGTTGTAACGCCAAAAGCTAACTATCTAATCTTTTTAGTTGTAATTGCTCAGATAATAAACAAAATGACGTTCGTGTGCTAACAGCTGAAAAAGACACCTCCTAAAAGTTGTTAAATAAAGTGCCAAAAAAAATCAAGCAATAATTTAACAAAATTAAAATAAAAGCATCATCGACAAAGCTGTAAAAATCAGAACAAACGTTTTGATTTTTCCATTTGAGTTTTGTGCGGGAAGTTGTTGAAGAAAAACCTTCAAAGTGGATACCCTGGCGTTGCCTCTTGGAGGGCTCTCTCATGTTAGAATGGCTCTAGCAAGGTAAGCACCTGTCACCTGTTATACTATTTAGTAATCAGAAAATATATACAAAAATGTATTGTGCCTTGGACCACATTTTAAAATTATATTCATAGAACGATGATTAATATTCTTAAATTTGTAGTCCCCCGGCTTACAGGCATTTTCTTTAGATAAGATTAAGGTCTTAAATGCAGTATCTTTATTTTTGTCTTATCACGAAACAAGATATAACTATTGTGTAATTTATCGCAATCATTTAGATAGCTTAAATTTGTAATATTTGGTTGCAAATTTTACATTCATTACTAACGCCTTTACAAGTAATATTAACTTATTTAACCAAAAAAAAAAAGAAAACATATTTAAAAATAAACTCAAATTGCATTATGCCTTTTTCTCTATTCCAAAACATTCTCTTATTTTATTTTTATTACCCATTAGTGTGTGTTTTCAAATGCTTTTAACGATCCATGAATATTCACATACATACGTATGAACGCGCAATAAAGCTTATTTTAAATACTCCAAAGCTGTGCATTATTTGTGGGGACCCATGAACTCTCGTCGCCAGCAAATCTCAATAGAAAATCCCTCAGGCCAATGCAAAATCTCGCATAAAGTTGGATGATCTCTAAAGATCAATTAGTGATGCCCACACTAGACAGCGCAAAATTCAATGTCGTCATTAAAGCGATTACCGTTAAGCGATGAAAAATACATCAACGGCGGCGATAACAATAACAATAACAAAACAACAAGGCGAGTGCGCGAAATCGAGGAAACAATCAAACGAAAAATGCAACATTTGATGCGAATGTGTGTTCACTGTGTGTGCGTGTGTGTGCATTGCATTAAAATTCAGGGGCAATGCCGTGCCTAGATGTAATTACCGTTATAGTCAAGTGCAAACCATATGGGCAACGAGATAAATATCGCCTCGCCTGACCCCTCGTTTTCAAATAATGAAACGAGATTTAGAGCTCGATACAAAAAAAATGGGCTTACTTTTTATTTTAACTTTCTTTTAGCCATTAAGAATCTACCCCTATTTATCACAAGCTAATTAATAATGAAGGTAAAAATAATGTTATCCGATTATTTTAACTTCTTTCCATTTAGCTTTAAAAAAGTGTGACCATGTCTCCATAAAAACCATTTTAATAAAAACATATGTATAAATTCATAAATAAAATATATACATTTTAGGCCTTACAAAAAGTGGTACACATTCGTCTTATTTAAATGTATGTTTCCAAATAAAACATTTTTCGAAATAGTGTGACCGTCTATAAACTAACACATGTTGTCCCTTTAAGCCTTTTTACCGCAATACATACTGTAGGAAAACTCATTGCAATTGTCGTAATGGCAATTGGAATTTATTGTAACCTTTGTAAGGAAAGAGCAAGGAGATAGAGTGATTACATATTGTTTAGGGTTAGGCTCATCATTAGATGCGTGGGTGAGGGAGAGGCCAAGATTGACCCTTGTGTGGGCTACACTTTCACGGATTTCGAAAATGTCTTTTTGCATTCGGAAGCCCGATTTCCACTATTTATTGAGAGAAAGTGACGGCGATTTTTTTTAGCGAAGATCAACAGGCTTGCTGCGCTCTTTTTGCACTTGCCCAGTGGGAGAGGTAAAGATAGCAGGGAGTGAGACAGAGGTAGAACGCGCATGCAAGCCTCGTGCTAATTCATTTTAATTCATTTGACCGAAGGTGAATGGCAGAGGGAGAGCGAGAGAGAGACAGAGAGGAAGCGAGCAGAAGAAGGGCACACATGCACTGTTAGTAAGCTCCATATCTCTCCCGCTCCCACCCTCTCTCGCTGTTTGTGTATGTTTTGTTTTTGTAACGGGTTATTTGAATTGTTGTAGTACTAGTTTTTTATTTTTTTTTTTTAATTGTCTACGAGGAAGTGTGTGGCAGCTTTTTGTTGTGTATTTGTCTGTATTTTGTGCGAAGGTGTTTCCATTTGTAATTACAATTACATGCCAGCCAGAGTGTGTGTGTGTGTGTGTGTGTTTGGTTGTTGTAATCGTGGGTTACAAAAGCGCTTTGTTGTACCTGCACATGCTGCCCGACCGTTTCAATTTGCCGCGATAAGGTCGTCGTTTTGCTCTATGATTTTGCGTAATTGCATTTGATAATATTTCAATGCGAAAACCTTTGAGGGAACCCTCACAGCCAATGGGGGTGTAATTTACTCGTAATGTTGGCTAAGTAGTTAACATAGCACACTTAGGTCACATTTTCGTACTTCCTTGTTTATATTTAGCCACAATTTTGCCATTTATTCCTGAACGAAATGAGAATTATTCATAACTTTCTATGGATATGTCGTTTTTATATTTCCTTTTATATTGTAGTTATTTTTTTTGGTTAGTTACAGGACCATTTTTTAATTGTAGACCATGGATGGGCACCAAATTTCAAAATTGGAGCCTCACTAGGTAACGAAATGCACCCTTGAAGTCACAAGCCAGACAGAATAACGAAAAACTGTCAGCATTTGCCATTTTTTTTTCTGAACGAGATGAGAATTATCCATAATTTTGTATGGATATGTCGTTTTAATATTCCCTTTCCTATCGTAGTTATTTTTTGGTTAGTTGTAGGACCATTTTTTAATAGTAGAGCATGCATGGGCACAACATTTCAAAATCTGAGCCTTACAGGAAAAAAAATGCACCCTTGAAGACACAAGCCAGACAAAAAAAACGGAATACTGGCAGCACTGGCATGTGCATTACCTTTCCAAAAACCATTTTTAAATGTTCCATTTTTTAAAGAATATTTGATTTTAGGTTATAGACTTAATTTTATTTTAAGAAAAAGTCAAATAATCAAGTCAAAAATCTCCACAATCCAATTGGAGAATTTCACAACATTTGAAATAAAACCAAAACATCAATGATATATTTTCATAGCCTTAGAATGTATGTATAGAATCTATAAAACTGCTGGGATTATAATAATGTTTATGGGCTGAAAACAACGACACAGTCAATAATTTCTTTGATAGCTAAGAGAAAATGTCTCCTTTCATCTTAGGTTAGCCAATAATTGGCTTGAGCAAGGAATTTCTCACTTTGCATACCAAATGTTCGCTGAGAAATATGAAATTTTCGGTAGATTTCCCAATATTTTCCTTTTTGACACATTCAATATGCTTGTTGGCAGCAGCCAAGGTTCTTTTGGTTTTTGTCCAACCTCGAACCTGTTGAGGAGGATCTCCGCTTGTGAGTTTGGCATGGGGAAATCGATGTGGTCACCGAGATTGAAGGTCTTTCCCTAATAAGCCCGAGCCATATAATTTCCATTTCCATGCGGGAGACTTTGCTTGGACTTTGTCAGTTGACACACAAAAGGGGGGTAAAGAATATTCATTCATTCCACCACTCCTAACACCTCGAATACACCTCAAACACCCTAAAACACACTCTCCTCGTTCTATATTTATATCGATGACATGATTTCGTTTCAATGTTCATGCCACAAAACTCACGGATTCCGCGCCCGATAACAATGACACAATTCGAGGGTATCTGTGAGTGTGTATCTGTATCTGTATCTGTATCTGTGTCTCTGTGCTCGGTATCTGTGAGGTTGCCAGCCACCCGCAACGAAGCCACAATCATTGACCCTCATGCCTCCAATCGGGCCAACACTCATACACACAAACACACCCATGAGTGGCAGGGACTTATTGATTCAAATTGCTGCCATATTATGTCGGCCTATCACTGGCAACCTAATTGGTTAACCATACCAAGGGTATTACGATATGGGTCGAGTGGGAAGCAGCGCAGCGGCATGGCACTGATTCTCATGGCTCTAACCCGTTTCCTCTTGAATTCGAAGGGTTGGGACAAATTTGAGGGACATCTATTGGTGTAAATTCTACTTTAAGTTGGATTAATCCCTTAAAAGGTATTAACATACTTTTAGTACCTTCATTCTCTGAGTTCTGTTAATAACCTACAGAAAACTCATTGTATTTGATCAAAAGAACCTCCAACCAAGAGTGCAAAAGGTCAATTAACAAAGGCATTCGTCACTAGCTGTTTGAGTAACAATCGCAACTAATCGCAATTACAGCATTTCATTCTCGCCCGCAATCGCATTCAAACATTCGAATGCGAAAACAACAAACAGAAATAATGTTTACAACAAAAAACGCGACGAAACAATGCACACACAGTCGAAAGGAGGTGGAGGCTAAGAGTAAAAAGCAAAAAGGCAGAAAAGCAAAAAAAAAGCAGAGAAGCAAAGCAAAACAACGCCGCAACGCAACGGAACTGAGCACAGCGCGCTGCTGAGCGACAAAAATGCAGCTGACTGAAAAGCGTTGGCGTCGCTGTTTTTGCCTCTGCTTCTGCCGCTGCCGCTGCCTCTGCTCCGATTTAGCCTCGTTACAAGCCGTCGCGTCGCACGCTTTGGTCGCCTTTGGACGGACGCTTTGGAGGTGTCGCCAGTGCTGGCCACTTTGGGTTACGAAAGTCAGCCAAATCCGGCAATAAAAGAGTCTAAAAATAGTTTAGATATAACATTGATACAGCCATAGCATCCATTCCCTGTTGAGTATTATATTGGCAGTTGGCAACTCTGTATAGAAGTAGTTGGCAACTCTGTGAAGAAGACAATCACCAGCCGAGTCAATCTAGCCATGTTTTATTATTATTTTTTATTCTTCCTCAAGAATGTATTACACACCTGGAACTAGAAAACTATATCCCATTTATATTTAACATTTACATTCTCCCAGGTAGGCCGATAGTACAGAGTGACAACTTTTTGTTTAAATTTCTTTACTATGCTTTCAAATTGAGGTTTCGGAACAGCTCTATCTAAAAAAACTATACTTTCGGCCCATAATATGCGGAGAGCTCTAAACTTTACTAAAAATGCATATGTCTACCAATCTCAACTCACCTCAGCCTTCACCTCACGTTTAAAGTCTGACAGCGCAAAATCTGGTGATAAAGCAAAAAAAGGTAAACTTTAGGTGTTGCTAATGCTAAATACGATACTAATATTAGCGTTTACGGGGTAGAAGCAGCAGCTAAACTGAAGAAAGTTGCTGCCCCAAGTAAACCCAAGAAAGATGCTGTGGCAAGTAAGCCGAAGGATGCTGTGGCAAGTAAGACCAAGAAAGAAGCCGTGCCAGATAAACCAAAAAAAGATGAAACTGAAATAGCCGGTGGATCCAAATGCAACCCAAAAACCCCCAAAGTAGAACCCGGGAAACAAACAAAAGTCAAAAAGGAAAATTGTGATACCTTAATCTATAAGAAAGCTGTTACAAGTACTACCTGTAAGAAGAAAGTGCCTTTAACCAAAATTCAAGGAGGGGCTCTTGACTGTCCCAAACAATTTAAGGCAAAACCACGTTAGTATTTTCCCATAGCAAATAATATTACACAAACAAACTAATGGTACATTTATCTGTAGCAACTTCTCATCATGCATCTCGCTATAAGAAACTTTCGCTATTTCTAGTCCTGCCCATGATAGCCATTCTGACTCTATTGATATTTGGCTCGCGGCATGAAAGTGATCGCTTGGAATTTAAAAACTATGAGTTTATGTATAAGCGATCGAAACGGTTTCATTTCGGTGATGGAAATCGGTCAGCTTTTCATAATAGTCATTTTAATGCTTTACCGCCAGACGGATATGAGGATGAGGTTGATGAAGAAGCGATTGGCCAGGACCCGGAATCTGAGCAGGATAAAAAGTCCCGACTAAAGGAATTTCAGAAGGTATTCAAGGATTGGAAAAAGCACGCTGACAAAAGAGATGCTCGAATCAAAAAGGAAATGGCAAATTGAAATGGTGGCGCTCAAAAGCTCAACGTTTGATGTCTGAATTTCCAAGGATCCTTCTGAAAGTTTCCTTCAAAATCTTAAGTTAGTCAAATCTAGTTTGGAATTAGTAATAAAATTCAGTATAAATTAGATATCGGAAATAATTTGATATTAAAACTTTTTTTTTTTTTTTTTTTTTTTTTTTAAATCCTGAAATCTGGCATCACTGGACGATGTTTGATCTCAAGAGCTAAATGTTTGCTGCTTGATAAGGCTTTAAATCTTACTTTCCTTAAATTTAGTTAATCAAAACTATAAATTGGGAGTTGCCTGACCCAATTTAATATGGAAACTATTCTTCACTTCGAATATCACATTAAATTGGCATCACTGGACACAGTTAATTGCTTGAAATCTCCTAAGATCTGGCATCACTGGACGTAGGCCGCGCCCTCGCAGCGCCGGCTGCGCAGTCGCCCTCGTCGGCGGCCGCCGAAATCTTAGCCCCGAATTCGAATTCGAATTTCGTGTATCGGAATTCGTCACCAACTTTGGACACTTACATATGCCGCCAACGCTGACGTCAGCGGAGGCGTTGACTTCGCTGCTGCCCCTGCTGCCAGCGTTGCAGTCGCAGTCGCAGCCAACGTCAGCGTCAGCCTCAGATTGACGGCAGCGTGTACTACTTTTGTTTTCATTGAAAGCGTTTGCTGTAATGTTTGTGGTACGTTCCGCCGGCAGCGCTGCCAACGCTGCTCACATGGTCACTGAGCTTCGGCTCTCTCGCTGCCGCCGCTCTCCCTCTGCCGTTCTGCCAGCGCCGCTGCCTGGCGTTGCCTCGCTCATTTGTTTTGGGTCGTATTGACCTTCTTAAAAAGTAGGTAACCTCATTTCTCATTTATCGTGTACAACTTACATGCTGCTGCCGCTGCCGCTGCCTCTCTGCTGCCAGCTCTGTCGCCGCTCTGCTGAGGTTGGTGTGCGTGTGTGCGGTGTGTGCGGTGTGTTTGTGGTGGGGGGGCTTGTCTCTTGAGCAAAAAGCAACAACTGAAATCGCACGCATCGCTCTTAATTGTTTGGCCAAGATTCCTTGATTGGTTGTAAATACTCTCTCGTCGCACTTGAGGGGGAAAACTTCTCAATCATTCTTTGAATTTTCCCAAAAAGAAAATTCTGAAATGATTTTACATTCCTTTGGTGTAATGGTAGAGACGTCTATGTTTTCTTAAGCTTTTTGAATTCTTGTTTATTGCATGGTTTAGTATTAGGAAATTTGTGTTTTTATAACTAAGATTTGCATATTGTTTATTTTTTGCCATTAAACCTTGTGGAATACTCTTAAAGTACTCTTATTCTCTTTTTCAATACAGACCCCCGATTATACTATTAATATTTATATATTGCACATAAAAGGATTACATTATTTTTTTTAGAAAATTTATTTAATTTAACTTTTCAAACATTTTGTTGCTTTTTCACAATAAATTCTGTCAGTCATTTATGACTCACACAATAGCAGGCCAAACGGTAACATTAATTGTATAGTGATGTTTAAATAATCGATTTTTTAATTTATCGATTTAGATTTGATACATAATCGATATAATTTAGAAACAACTATTATTAATCGATATTCTTTCTCAAATATATATTTTAGAAATTATTTTTAAATGCTTAAATATATTCCTTACATCTAAAAATATAACAAGTATTCCATTTGTCAACAAGTCTAGCATTAGCCTCTCAGAATTCAACAATCCATCTTCTATTGAATGTTTTAAAAATGTTCCTATCCTAAAAATTAGTTCTAACAATCTATGTGAAATGGATATAGGTTAAAATACTTCAAATACTTTACAAATAACATCCAAAACCTTTACTCCTGTGTTTTTATTTAATATAACCCCACCTGGTACACAATTTTTCTATTGCAACTGCTCTATGTAAGGTCACCACGAAATGTCCCCTTTTATTCGCCTAAGACCCAAAAAGCAAAAAAAAAATATTAAAAAAATGTATCGCTTCCTAGTGTCTCATCGTCGCTTGACTGACGTCACAAGGCGGGCGGCGACACTGACAGAAATAATTGAGGCAGGCGGGCAAGGTTTTTCTGGTGCGGGGCGCAGATAGATTATGTTACAGACTTTTCCGAAGGTGAGGCCTAATTCGAAAAGTGTGTAATTTGTTTTCCTACGCTGATTGCACTTGGAATTTATGCTGCTCCCTTGGTTTACTTCTGTATTTATACATTTTTCTGTGTGCGTGCATAAACATTGAACGGTGTTTCGCTCGTTTCGCTCGCCGAACTATAACCAAAAACTATATAAAACTATACAGTAGTGAACCGAGCGAACTGAACTGAGCAGAGCAGAGCGGCAGCGAGTTGTCGTTGTCGGCAGTCTCGTTTACTATTGACACCATTAATGTTGCCCCAATGTAGGTCAATTGCGCGCTAATTGCCCCGCAACTCGCCTTCTGCCGGGGTCGTTTCGCCTTCTCTCCTCCCGTCGCGTCGCGTCTCGTCTCTCCCCTCCTCAGTGCCACTGCCACTGCCTCTCATCAGATTCAGATTCAGCCTCAGCTTCAGATTCGGATTCGGATTCAGCTGGCTACCTCAGCTGCTGCCGATGATTGACGCTGCCAGCAGCTTGACCTTTTAGGCCTCGGGAGGAGCAGTCATGACGGCTTGGGTGTAATTTGGCCCAAAATGTGACTACCTTCAATGTGGGTTATAAGGAAATTAAGGGGTTTTAAGGTGGATACTTATAGTGAACTGATTCTGCTTGTACAACAAAATATTTCCATAAAGGACTGAGCCTTATTAGGTGTTTAACTAAGAAAGTATTTCCCAAAATTCTATGCCAGAAGGGACTAACAGAAAAGGTTATAGGCTCTGGAAAATATAAAATGAAATACCCTAGGAAATGCTGGGTAATATTTTAACATATAAGGAAGACTTCTTGGCGGCAATCCTTAAAGTTCTCTTCAATATAAAATCTTGTTATAATAATTACTTATTTATTAGCTATTTTGTAGCAATTAAAAAAATCCCATCAGGTTTTAAGGCCTAATTTTGGCTACCTTTTTGCGTTATCTTAATTTGGCAACACTACCGTGTGTAGAAATTGCGTATATTACGCATACGCCCTGTGAGACAACATGGCAACCGCAAAATATTATAGCTCTCAGCTCACTGGAAACGCTGTTGCTGCTGTGTTGTCTTTTTAGGCTTTATTTCATTTTTTCTTTTTTCGGGGCAGTCAGCCCCCAAACTCTGACCTAGTTTCCGCCTTTTTGGGCACCGAAAAAAACTTTTGTTGTACATTTACTTTCTGGGCTTTGTATTTTTGCATATTTTATGATTTAATCAAAGAAAATTATACACGCATGCAGAGAGTAGCATCCCAGGGTGTGCCCTGGGGAACCGAGTCCCACAAATGCGAGTAGTAATACGAAGGTTCCCCCAGCCCACACTCACTCACTCACTCACTCATGGTGCTGCTGCTGGGGCAATAAAACCGAAACTTGACCCAATTCTGGAAACTGATGCCGTCTCTGTTTTCGCCGCTTGCTTTTCTCTGTTTGTGTCTCCATATCGGCGGGCCTGCTAGAAGTGGTTGTGTATACATAAATATCCATCTTGTATTATAATTATGGAATTCCCGATAAACAATTGTATGTACAAATATCGATCTATGAGCTAATTGAACACTTGGGAAATTGAATTACAGTACTTGGCGGGGAAAATCGTTGGATAAGCAAATAAAACAATGTGATGGGGAAATCCCAAGAAAACGTGTTGAATACGATGTAAAATCATAAAGAAAACTAAATGTTATTGTAGGGATCGTGCAATAAACTCTTTCAGCCATCGAAATCGGTGTTAAATGATTTATTTGAGAGTCCATTTGGGGTAATACTTTTAAGAGGAATTACTGAACATGTGTGGGATAATATTTCTGTAAATATTTAATTGATTTTTATGATTAATGTTTACCGGAATTTATATTTTTCCATTAACAATGAAAGCATTTGAGTCACATTGCTTATTTTAAAAAGAATTAAACAGGATACACTATAGAGAAAGCTAAATATAAACCTAGAATTTATTGATAATGCACATCAAGGATGTTAAGCTCATAAAATTTAAGCATGCTTCCAAATATTTTCACCTCTCAAACCAAAATAAATATCAAGAGGAAAGAATGATCATAACTTAAGAAATTATTGTTGATTTTTCGTATTATTTTCCTTTAGCGTTCGTATATCAATCTTTAGATGTTGAAACGCCCAAATGATGTTGTTTCCTTCTTCGATTCCGCCCCCTTTTGGCTTCCTTATAATTTCAATCCATTCGCAAACTACAATTATTTGATTCACTTGAATCGCACCAGATGTGGTCCCTCCACCTTTACGCTTTTCTTCATATATCACCAGCTATATGCATATGTATATCGGCTGTGCCTCTCCTTTGCTTGATTAATACAATCATTCCCCTGGGGGAATGCCCTTGTGTCCCCCCTTGCTAACTATGCCCCTGCTTGTAGTGGAGGTTCTATTTCATTACAACCATTATTATGTTCATTTTTGTTGTTGCCAGTAGCCTGTTGCTAGCCGATGTCTTTCTCGCTCTCTCTCTTACTTTGCTGGGTTCTCTGTAGTTCTGTGTAATTTACGCGGTCCGATACCTTTTGCCCTTAGTTTGCGAGGGGTATATGGGGTTTTTGGTGTTCTACGACTGTAAAATACAGGGTTTATAAATTCTTATTTAATAAGAAAAATATTTCCACAAACTTAATACAGCTTTTGTTATTTTAAAACTTGTTTGTAATATTATAAGCTCTATAAATAAATATTATCAAAGCTATTTTTAGGTTTTAAAGGAATTCAAAGGCAACAGATAAAAAATCATATAGTGATTTGAAAATATCTTTATATTTAAATCAAAAAACTTTAAAATTAGACGATACAAAATCTTATCTAGAATAATATTGAAAGATACTTATTAAGGTTAATTCAATACTTTACCCTTGGAAATACTATACTATTCTTTCAACATCCTGTAAATAAATTAAAATAAAATCTCCAAATCCCAAAGGGTATCTAAAAATCTCCTCATCAAAGCCAGCTCTCCCTTGTCATCTGTTTTACTTTATAATTCGCTTATTCCCTTGGACTGTCTCGGGTCGGGTTGGTTGGTTGGCAAGTATTTCATTTCATTGGCCACCGGGCGATGGGAACAGAGCCGTCAACCGAAAGCTAAATCGAACCCAAACCCCGGCTGAAACTGAAACTGAGAGCAACGTTCTAACCTTGTGGTACTCGGCTGGCGTTGTTGGTAGTAAATTTAATGCTTATTTCTGCTGTTGTTGTTATTGTTGGTACCTTTAACCTTTGGCTGGCTCAGCAGCAGCAACAACAACAACCTTCTCTGACGTCGTTGAGTCGTATCCTTGAAAGTGTCTATCTGAGGTCATCAACTACAATTTTCGTCGAGCCGGTTGCTTGGAGTCGTTGTTGTTGCTGTTGGTGTTGGGGCTCGTTTATCATTGGACTTTTCATGGTCGACGCTCCGAACACAAAGGGAGAAGTACATACTATATACATATATATATATAAAAAAAAGGAATGAAAAAAAATACAAAACAAGGAGACACTCGCAGGATATACCCCAGTATCCATCAGCGCCACGTGCATTTAACGATAATTATATGCGAGCATTTACCCAAAACCAATATAACCTCCACATCATCGAACCCATTATCCATTATCAGTAATTGCCTTTTGTTCAAATATCGATTTTGATAGCGAAAGCGCTTTTGCATGTACATATTCAGCTGGCTGATTTTCCATGTTCCAATAATATTAATATGCATTGCCACTGGTTGGACTTAAACCACACAGAAACCATAGAATGCTAGCAAGGGTTTTTAGATGATTTTATGGATAGTTAGGACTAGGGCAAAGACTAGGAAAATTGGGATTGTTTCGAAAGAAACAAAGGCTAAAAAGGAGGGGTTTAAAAGGGTAAAATTATGATTATTAGTGGAGAACAACCTCCATCATTATTAATTATTTAAAAGTATGAAATAACAAGGCCTAGGATTTTAATTCTCATTATTAAAAAGTATGTATTCCAGATTTATCAAAAATATTTAGATTTTTTTCTTATAGATATTTAGATAAAATTGGAATTAGGGAAGTTGGACTGTAAATAGACCGCACCGCCGCGGCAAGCACTCGCTCACACACTAGCTGGCTAAGCAAAGGTAAACAGAAAAAATACGTTTCAGGTCAGGGTTTCCCAGAGTACACACACGTATGAACACACACTGCGGCGCACACACCCGCCCAGTGATAATTATCCGACAATGAGATTGCGGACCGCGGGCCAAGCCAACCTCAAAATCAAAATCAAAAGTGAGCTAAAAGGCCGAAAAGAGAGCAACACCATAAAGTGCGAGGCGGGGGAGTTGAGTGAGTGAGCGAGGTGGAGGGGACAAAGTAAACTGCATTAATGAAACTGGGTTATAATTGAAATCAATGGCAGACACAGCCGCGCTGTGGATTTCAACATAAACAATGCATAAATCCGAGAGATACTTTACTTGCGAGCCAGAGCCAGAGCCGGCCCATGAGGCACGAGACGAGGGCCCTACAAGAGTCAGCGGTAACCACATGCGAAGTGAGCAGAGCACAGACCCCGCGATTTATGAGGGCCTCGGTGAAAACTTACGGCGTCTGCACAGTGGTTTTCAGTTATAAGTTAATCTATCGTACTTATTTATTTAATTTTTACATTAAATGCATTTTTTTAAAGATAAAAACCTAATTAAAAGATTAAGAATACTATTTTTAGTGCTCAAGACTTTCCTGATTAAATTCATTTAGGCTAGGATTTAAATATTTATTTTAAAACCCGAAATTTAACCAGAAGAAAAGCAAAATAATAATTTTATATTTATTTTTACTTAAAAATTCTACATACTTAAAAATCTCCATACGAAACTTTTAAGATATAAAAAATGTTTTTTTCCCACTGTTCCCCTACTTGGGCGTTTCATTCCATTTCGTTCCGTTTCATTTCGGCACGCTTAAACGCTTAACAAATTGAATTCGAGTGGCAGGCGGCGTTCAAAGCAACAAAGAGAAACAAAGCAGCAAAGCAGCTGTGGAAAATGAAGAAGCTGAAGACAGTGGACGGAGGACAGAAGACAGAAGGCAGAGAAGACACAGCGGAAGACGGGTCTTCGGCGAAGCAGAAGAGTCCGACAGCCGAGTGAGAAGCCTTCAAATGGCAACGTGCGTGACAAAAATGATGACAGACGACAGACCGACCGACCCTCTGGGTCCCCGCCGACTTTTGGATGCATTAAGCGCTTTTCGAGTCTTTCTTCAACTTCCTCGACATTTGCATGAGTAGCTGGCTACTACTACCCCGTTCCGTTTCCGCTCCGTTCCACCGGTTGGCCCTGAAACGAGTCGAATCGAAACTGAACGGAACGAAACGGAAAGGAAAGGCAGGGAAAGGAACGGCGAGGAGACATGCTCTTTAGCTCTTTTAATCATTTTCATGCTGCCACCGTAAATCGGCGTTGTTTATTTATTGCTATGTTGTTTTGTTGCCGGAGCCTCAATCTCAATGTCTACCGCTTGTAATTTGTATCTTTAAGATACGCGATCCCCACGGCCGGCTTCCATTTGTTTTTGTTGCTGCTGTCGCCCGTCTTCTGTTTTTTTTTTTTGTGGCTGCATCTCTCTGCACATCTTCACATTAAAAATTTATGATGTAGCCAAAGAGTTAAGTCGCTCAAAGGCGTGCCCTCTGCTTCTGTCCGTTTGGTGTGTTCAGCGGAGTTGAGAGATTGGCTTTTAAATAGTTAAATATCCAGAGTTATAATTTATAATAAAAAGATTATAGTAAAACTCTTTATTTTCGTATCTTCCTGTTTATTGATAAATCCAATGCTTTTAAGACAAAAGTTGTGCTAATTACGAATATTATGGTTGTTTGACGTTTCAATTCTAGCTACTTATTTTGTTCTCAGTCTGGTCACACTGTCGCTTGTCCGTTCATCTGTCCGTCAGCTAATTTCTTTGTCCGTTGGGGTATTTTATTTACCAGTGTTCTTGTTCGTATAGTACTTAGCTATTTATTTGATTCCTAAGTTTACAGCACTGTTGCTTGTCCCTGAGTCGGCTTGTCCGTTCGTTTATCTGTCCGTCAGTCCGTTTCTCTGTCCGCTCCTCGTCGATCGTCCCTCGATTCTCTGCGGTTGTGTGTGCGAGTGTTTCCGCTTCGTGTCGAAAAGTATCTCAAGAGCAGGGCTGTGGTCTAGAGTGTGTATCTTGTGGCTACTTAATATCGTCTCAACTTGTATGGCCGCTTCCAGTGGCGCGCTCTGCTCACATCTTCCAGCTCCCATCTCCCATCTCCCATCTCCCATCTCCGTTCTCCATTCTCCATTCTCCCGGCTGTTTAATATGTATAATCTGACGGGGGCCTGCCCGGCACATCAACTGCTTTTTATTGTTGCTAATCGCCTCCATTATATCTCGGGCTTCTCCTCTAGCCAGCTATCTGCCACTTTGATCTCGTGTTCATCATTTTCTATCGCTGCTCGCCCCCGGAACCCTATCCCCTTTCCCCTCATTTGCATGACACGGCGCAAAGTTCTCACTAATTACTAAGGTTTTTCCTGCCTCTTTGTGGTCGCTTTTTAATTTGTATAATAAATCAGTTCTCAGAGCGGAGGGAGCGAGGAAGGCCCATCTTTTTTTTAGCGGAAAAGCGTGAAAATTATGCCATCTAATCTCTGGCGCTTTCACCCGGGCAAAAAAAAAAAATATACAAAAAGAGAGGAGGAGAATTCTTGTTAACAGCGCCTATCGCTCCACCTGCATCGCGGCTGCTTGTCGAGAATTTAACACTTTGCCGGCCTGTGAAATTTGATAGTTGTTAGAAAGTATTTACTCTTGGCTTGTAACCAGCGACAGATGGAGGAGCAGATTAGGCGAGTTCAGGTGAAAAGCTAATGCTCTGAATGGAGTTACGGGGAAAGGGAAAAAGTGAGAGTCTCTCACTTAGGAGGGGAAGTGGTTAAAAAAGATGTTTAAATCAGAATTATAATACATGATAGATATGGATTAGATTGAGAAATAATCAAAAGCAGATTAAATTGCTTCCTTACTAATTTTTCCACCAATCCTATTGACGAATTTAATACACTTAAACCCCTTCATCTTGCTAATCACACTCTCTAAACTCTTCGGCTTATTTAATCCCAAATTGCAATACATTTTGTATACTCAAACGTGCCATTTAATTTGCCAACTTTTCCTTATTCACTCACACTCAACTCAACTCAACTTTAAGCTAAACGCAGCTCACAATGAAGCTATTAAATCGAGCCTTTCTCCTCGCTCTCTGCGCTGCGCTTTTCGGCCAAAAACGCCCACCCGTGAATAGGCAAAGAAAAATTGCGAAAAACCCATTGGAAATGCAATTTGAAAAACTCCGCTAATCTTCGCTGAGAGAGAAAATAAAACCGAAACCGTATTGCAAGTAAAAGTTAAAACCCAAATGAAATGGAATACAACAAAAAGCTAACAAAAAGCGGCATCCATGGCCGATGGATGGAACTCATTTCACTTCCTGTTTATCTATAAGATACTTTTACAAATGAGCGGCGAGCGGCGGAGTGCAGCTGCCAGATAGCCATGCACATATAATTAACTACACAGCATCTCATGGATGTGGCTGTGACTGTGTGGATACGTATTTGAAAGCGCTGCGATGTGAAATTGAAATTGGTCCTTTTCACTAAAATCGAAACGAACGAAACGAACTCCTCCAGAGAGCGCGAAGAGCGGCCAAAGAGTTTGAGTATCTTTCACTTGGATGAAAGTAAAGGAAAGTATCTCTGACGATGACGCTGGTGTGTGTGTGTGTGTGTGTGTGTGTGTGCGGTGTGTGGAGCCGGCGAAATGAAATCAAATGAAGAAATAAAATGAAATTTGCTTTCAAACACGGCAAAAGGCAAAGCAGCGGAGCCAAAACAAAAAGAAACATCATCAACAAACAGTGGGGGCTATGATTCATTTAGGGATGGCAGCGTGACACGAACGATTTTGGGGGAATTTCGAGAAAAGTGTGACCAAATTCTTTTTTATTTTTAGTTATTTGGTCAAAATATGTAGTTTTTATTGAATTAAGTGCAAGAAAAGAAAAATATTCATCAATTACTTTACTTTTCTTTTATTTAAAATAAAAGTCTTTATTTTTGACATTTGAAATTGAACACAAATAATTTAACTGGAATATTTTATACCTATATTTCACAAAATCTTTATTTTAACCCCCCTAAATAATCAATTATACATGTGTGACCAGATTTTACTTTATTTTAACTTATTTAATCAAAATGATCATCAATTACTTTACTTTTCTTTTATTAAAAATAAAGATCTTTATTTCTGACATCTGATAATAAACAAAAATAATTTCCCTAGAATATCTGGTACCTATAAATCACAAAACCCTTATTTTAAACCCCCTAAGTAATCAATTGTTCAACTTAAGAATTTATGTTCATCAAGTAAAAATCATTTGGCTATCAAATATATATTTTAAGAACTCTTTTGAGTTTAAATCTAAGCTGATATGTATTTTCCGTTTTACCCAGTACCGCCCTAACTTTTTTCCCCTGTCTGAATTTGGCTAAATGAAAGCTTGACGCTGGCCGCCGACGACAGCTGCCGCAGCGGCAGAAACAGCCTCGATAACAGCAGCAGCCGCAGTTATATTAATAACAACAGCAACAACGGCAGCCGTTTTCAAGGTGGCAACTGTCATTCACTTGGCGGCCAAGCCAACTGGTGGCGATGCCTCAAAACTGTTAACTGAAAACTGAAAACCCAAAGCCCAGTAAAATCCGAAACTTCAACTTGAGTTTCAGCTGCGTCCTCAGATTCGACTTCAGCTTCGACTTCGGCTTCGGATACAGCTCTTTGGCATTGACTTGACACCTTGCCGGGGTAAATTTATGAAGTGAGAGCGCCCCGGAGTCGTCGTCGTCGAATTCAGAGACTGAGACGGAGTTTCGAAGCCGCTGCAATGCATTACTTTCTCTTCCTGTTTGCCACTAAATGAATGGAAATCATAAAAAGTCCAACGGCAACGAAATCAACTTCAAAAACTGAATTGAGCCAACTAATGTGGGTGCTGCCTGCCTGCCTCACTTGGAAAAATATAATTTTTAAACAGTTTTAGGATCTCTTTTTGATGGAGAAAGATATCTGAATTTTCCGCAGAGATTCTGGGAATTTTTAGAGTACGAAATAGAAGGAATTGAACTTTGCTGACTTGCGAGTTAGGACTGTGGGCACCCCTGATCTACTGCAATAACTTCTAACAGAATAAGCTTAAGATCTTACTTAGCTAATGACTTAGTTTATTGATACTTATTTCTTTAAGTGCACTGACAGCACCCAAAAACTGCAATCAGGAGTGAAGTAGAGCTCTGGAAAGTGAAGCAAAGTGAGTTGTGTCCAGCTGAGCGACAAAGTGACGGACAAAGACAATAACAAATGACAGTTGTGTTCCTCCACTGGTGTTTTTGTCGCTGCTTGTCTTGTCAACCAATTCTCATCTCAATTGCTGCAGACACAGACTTCATACTCAGACTCAGACCCAGACTTGGACTGTGTCTTTATCTTTGCGGCTGTTGCTGTTCGCCGCTGATTTCATTTGTTTAAAATTCCATTTGAAAAGTTCAAAACTGACTGCAAACTGACACCCACTCACCGCCAATGAATGGATTAACGATTGAAGGCGTCTGGTCTGGCCAGACTTTTCCCGCGACACAAAAGGCAAAACAAAAGGGACAAAGACCTGACAAATGGAAGTGGGACATATGGTTTTCTTTGAAATTTTCTCGAGAGGGAAATACGGTTTGTCCATTTCTGGTTTTAATTTAAATTAATTTCAAGCAGTTGAGGAATTATTGAGAGTTTTGGTTTTTAGTTGACTGAACTTATTCTGACTCACGCAACTTTTTGCATTCGACTTCTTTGCATTCCCTGGCATTTTTGATTTTTTCTGTTCCGATTTGGCTTAAAAATTTGCATTTTCTACAATTATTTGTCGTTGTTAGTTTATTGCACAATTGGACAACAAGTCGAATGAGTTTAACCATAAAGTGTCGGTTGTTAGCGGTGCTCTGAGAGTGTGTTTGTGCCAGAACAGTGGCTTAAAAACTAAAAAAAATAATTTAAATAAAGGTTAAGGAGCTCGCAGTGAGAGTAAGGATTTATTTAAATTATTTGATTGGCTTTTCTTGTGCCTTCTTTCTGTATAATCTCTTAATTTATTTATCAAATGAATAAACAACCTTTTTATCCTGTGTTTTATTTTGTAGCTTGGCTACTGGCTGGTACTGCTGGTAAATTACCTCATAAAATAAGCTCAGGCATTCCCCGCATTTAAGGTCCATCGATAAATTTCAATTGCCACTGTGCAATATGTTCAAGTTTGCCCCCCTTTTTCGGGGCTTTAACTTCGATTCAGTTCGTTTTCAACTCCAGTCTCCCTCCGACTGCGGCTCTTGGCATTCTTGATAAGTTAAGCTTTATGGTTGCGCTAGTTCATTAAATTTATTTTGCAGACACACACAGCAACAATGTCTGTGCAGGCGCGCCCCCGACCTGCCTCCCCCCTCGTGACTACCAATTTACCGCACCCAAAGCCTCAACTTTAGTTGCAAAACTTGCGGAACGAACGACAGGCTGCACTGGAAAATTTGTATTTTAAACTGGATTTAGATCAGAAATTCTTGTATGGATTTTTTTCAAGTCGAAATCTAACAAAACAAAACCTATACATCGTCGGGGAGGAACTTTGCTTGCTTGGGATTACAAAAACAAAACATACACAAGCTTTCCAATTAAGTTTCCTGTCTAGAATATTCGTATTCTGTCTAGCTCATCACTTGAAGGGCTGTTATTCAGGCTCCAATCTTAAAGCTCTGTGCCCATCCCTGCCTTAAACTAATTTCTGATAGTTTTCCAAGACCTTGTTTTTAAGGGCTATGAAGTATTTTATTACCTCGTTTTTTTTTTTGAATATTCTTGTAATTTATTAATTTATATTAATTATTTTAAATATATAACAAACTTAAAGCTTTGTTTTAATACCATTTCTCTCTGTGTCCTGCTGTGAGAAAGAGAAGGGAAGTGACAGCCAGAACCACCGGCAAAACACAATCCTGTTCACCGGTTCCCTCTGCTCCTTCTCTCCTTTCCAGAGAGGAGGAGCAGCAACAGACGCAGTCTCGCTCCCAGTAGTAGTCTTTGTGGCGTGTAGTGAGTGGCAAAGTAGTAAATTTAATGTCAGTTGCATTTAAATTGAAACTTGAGTGCCGGTTGCCGGGGAATCTCCTTTTCTCTTCGCTTCCTCCTCCCGCTCGGAACCCCTTCTCTGCCCACTTAGTCTCGCCCCTTCATGGTTCTACCCCCTTTACTAGTAAATGCCACGTTTTGCAGAGGGTCTGTCGACAGTTTGAGTTAATTTCAGAGCGTTCCGTCTTTTCCACACATTTATCCTGCAAGTATTATCATTTTCACGAATTTAAAAAGAAGAATTTGGTCCGAGAAGCAAATATATCTCATCAGTTCAAATTAACATTAATGTACGAGTAATCGTTGTTTCTTCAATTAATTTTATTAGCATAGTTTAGCATAACATAATGTGAATGATCTATAGCTCAATTAATACCTATAATCAGTTTATTTTTATTAAATCTATTAAGTTTATATTGTAAAGCTATTTAGTTATATTTATATAATTCGAGAAGGGCGTTTATCGCTATCACAGTTAAATTAAACAATAAAACACAAATGATTTAAATCCATTAACCCATCAAAAGCATTCCTCATTAGCCTTACTAAATACACCCTCTAGTCGTTACAACCATTAATTATTTAAAGTAAATGCGTGGCATTCCGTTACATATTAAATTGGTTAAATCCCACCTCTAGTTCCGCTTTGCCTTAATTTGAACTTTCAACTTTCCTCAAGTTGCGCAACGCAGCGTCTGCTCGGAGGTATCTCTCTCTGTGTGTCTCAGCATCTCTTGGCTCTTGGCTGATTCGTCTGGCAGGAGAAGTGAGTTCCGGGGCGGGCTGCCCTTATCGAGGGCTTCTCTTTCCTCCGACTTCCTCCTGCATCCCAGTCCCCCTCTTTTTTATGGATTTCCTCCACAAAAAATTAAAGTTGAGCAACAACGAAACGAGTAAAAGTTGGGACCCGGGACCCTTTTGACTTGCAGCCGCCGCAGTGCTGCTATATGACTTTAACGCGCTCCACTGAGAGCAGATATACAAATTGTTATGCAAAATGGTGAAAAGTTTCATTCCGTGCGACTGACTTCTTTTATTTTTCATGTCGTCCGTTCCCGTTGCCTTTATGCAAAAACACACAGAAAATACGTTTTTTGATTTATTTTCATTTTATGTTGATCTGCTTTTTGCAGCCGTCGCCAATGTCTGCGCTTTTATTTAATTTCGCTTCCTCCACAATTGACTTTACGATGCCTCTGTGGTGGTGGTTGGTGGTGCTGGTGGTGCAGCAATCCCCTCTGTCAGCCAGGGATCTTCTCTCCTTTGTGCACGAAAAATAAAGAAAAAATAAAGCGAGTCAAAACAATGCACAATGCGATCTTTATCGAGCAAAGGCTGTGCAAAACTGTTGAGAGTCATTGTACAATATGTTATTTATGTTGTTTAATATTCCCTTACATGTCGCGATTTTTCTCCCTCCTGCAATAAGCCTTTATTAATCGGTTGTAAACCTTTAACTCTTGTCGTTCCAGGTATGTTTATCATCCGCTGACATTTATGTTGACAATTGCCTTTTCCCTCGTGCTCGGTGTAAGTAAATGGGGTTAAGCAGATGATCTGATGGTGATCTATTATGAGTGATGGGCTAAAAAGTTGGGAAACCTCAGGAAAATGAGTATTTATTGGGAGAATAATTGCTTAAGGAATTTTTTAAAATAAATAGCTTATAAAAAGTGAGTTAAATGATCAGGAAAATGTGATTAATTGTAAAGTTCGACCAAATTGTGTACTAATTTCATATAAAATAGGTATAAATTAGGCAAGAAATCCTAAAATTGATTGCAAAAACACCAAAAAAATATGAAAAGGACAAACCCTTAAAACATTCTCCTCCCAAAACTGTATTATAAAGGTCGCCCTTTGTTCGAATCCCTAATTCGTATTTAAAACCAACACTTATGCCTTCAAATTATGCAAATTTTGGCAACTTAAAATCCCCCGCAAAAAATTCTATTCCCTTTCTTTCTTTCTTTCCGCCAAATTCCAAAACTTATTCAAAATTAATGGCCATCAAAGAAGAAATATAAGAGAGAGAGGGAAGAATGCCGCCTCTACTAAGCCTCGGGGCCAAATTGGAATACGAACGACGCCCTAAACCTTGAGAAGTCCGACTCGATGGCACGTTTAATGCCCCGGACAAGCCAGACACCTATATATACACACACTCTCTCATATTTAAGCGACTTCTAACGTCTATAATTACTGAGCAAATACGCCGAGATACTCAGATACTCAGATACCCGGCTACAGATACAGTCACGAACGGTCGGTCAATAGCCAGAGAGCTTGTTAATTATGCCGTCTAACCAACGAAATTATGACAAATTCATATGCCCCAAGAATACGTTTTCGGAAGATGGAGCGAAAAAAAACAAAGTCAAATAAGTTCAAATAGTCCGCCCATTTAAATAAACACGACGCACCAACCAACCAACAACAAAAAAAGTCAAAAAAACCCCTCAAAGTAACAAGAAGACGAGCGAGAGAGCCGCAGCCCCCAAACACATTCTATCGCAAACATTGCCCCAAAAAAAGAAGGAAAAAATAATGAAATGAAATAAAAGCGTGAGCCATTTGAAACTTATGATGGGTTCATGGTCAAAACAACCTGAGTTCGTTAAAACAATAAAAAACACAGCCGAAAAAAATGGAGGGGAAAAAACTGCGAAAAGAAGCAAATAACCAAAGAGCCAGGGCAATATATAAAGGCGCGTACAGAACGTGAAAAACAAATGAACAACTAAATGTTGTGTACTCGCAAAAAAATATAGGCATTTGAAAATAGAATAGAGAACTATAGAATACCCTAGGAATTAACAAGAGTTCTTTAAAATAGAAATAATGGAATAATATTAATAATAGAATAATAAGCCAAAGATCAAATTTGGAGTTTAGGAGTTTAAATATCGCTCGCACTTGAACTCTCTCCTTATATGGTCAGAAGGCTCTGTTAAAGATCGAGTCTTCGGCTTAAGTACCATCAGGAACTTTGTAGAAATAGAGCCTTGGAAAGATGCTTAATCAGGACATTGTCTTCTCAATTTTTCTTTTAATTTAACACAGAAAGCTGTACTGTTCTTACTTGTTTATCATTATGTTTAGAATATTTCCTCCGTGAAAAAATCGCGATTCCCTGCCCAAAGTAAGGGTATAAAATATATCACATTTGAATCTCAACAGAGATAGCTGTCAATATTTATGAGCAACAAATAATAGTCTAATGACTGACAGCTCTTTGCGATTTCGTGTAAAAGTTTATCAACAATTCTCCGGCCAGGAAGCACAACGACGAGTGCCTTGCGAAAAGTTTCTGCCCTTTCCTTCTGACGGATGTGTCCACGGAACTTATGCCCATAAATTATGCTCCGTATGGGCTGATTTTCTACCTTGTATATGTATATATATATATTTTTCTTTATTTTTTATTTGAACAACTTCTAGTTTGCTGCTGTTGCCTCCACCTCTTCCGTTTGAAGCGTGTGCACACCTTGAAAATAACTTCCAAGGTTGCCAGCCAGCCAGCAGCGACTCTGAGAATGATTGCCATGCGACCGTCTCTTTCGTTTTTGCCCCTGTGCTGAGGTCTTGTGCCCCGTGCCGAGCCATGTGACTTCCCCGGACTCTGGCTTGGGATTCGGATTCGGATTCCGATATTCCTCCACCCTGGGATACGCTGATATATATTGTGTAGCGGCAGCTCCCTTTTCTGTACTTGTCTTGCCCAACTTGTTCCGCCAACCCGTTCCCATCCGTTCTAGTCGCTGGATTTTCCTTGGCAACCTACCTACCTTTCTTCTTCATTTTTTGTTTTACTCAAGTTTTGCTCGTTTTTTTGTTTTTGCTTGCGTTCTTAGCCGGTTGTTGTCTGTCGGCCAGTGACGTCAGAAATGCCGGTTCCGGCTTTGTCTTGTCTTGGCAGGCCATGTAAATGCTAATAGAATAAACCCTTAAGAGATTGGAGTAATCTTAAAGAGCCAGGGAAATGAGGATTTATTGGCTGTTTATTTCAAAGTAAAATGTTTGTCATTAATTTACATGGAAGTATTAATTTATACAAGAGGTTTAAAGAGTAAACTTACTGGTTTTTGTAAAAACTTTTGATTAATAAAGAATTTAAGTTAATATAATCTTTGTATCAAAAGAAGAAGGTAAATTCTTGTTATAAAAATTGATTAAAAGGCAGAAGGACATCTTTTTATTATATATTATTTTATTCTCCAAAAGTAACCAATAATCCCTTAAGATCAGTTCATTTAAGTATTCACCAAGGTCCCCTGCTTTAAAAGCAATAAAAATATAATAGTTTTTCGAAAAAGGTCTGTATTTAGGTGAACCAAAAACAGTTAAGAAACCGCTTTAAACGCTGCAGACGATCCACTTTTGGCAGCTGCGCCGCCAATGGCTTATGCTTTCCGTGGCTTTACGACGGCTCCTTTGGACCCAAACATTCCTCATCCTCGTCAGCCTTCGCAGCAGCAACAGCAGGCAAAAGAAGAAGTACCGAAAATTATGCCAGACATTAATGAACGTTAAATTACCGGAGCCGCCGCTCTCTTTATTATGTGACGACGACGACGACGACGGCGACGACGATGATGATGATGACGGTGGTTTGAAGTCAGCCTCAGTCTTGGTCTCAGTCTTGTATCTGTATCTTTGACCCACTTCGGGCAGTTGTAAAAATTCAATAACAGAAACGGAAAATTAACTGAAAACGGCACTCGAAAGCTGAACAAAAAAAAATATATAAAACATTGATAAGACACCAAAAAGAAACACTTCGAAGGGTGGGGTTTTTTTCGTTTTTCGTATTTTTGGGAGGGGAAATGGAAGTTGGAAGTGGAAGCCAAGGCTGCAGCTCAGCACGATTTCTACAGCTGCAAACGAAACTTATTTCGCTGCCGTTTCTTGGCGTTGCCCTTCGAGTGAAGCAGAAATCCAAGGAGGAGTCTCCAAGTCCAACACCAAAACACCCCATTTACCAGTTTCCCCTTCGAAGCCTCGAAGACACACGCACAGCACACACACCTTACACCCATTTCCATGCCATTTCCATTTACGTGGCCGGTGAAAAAAATAAAAGAAACGTGAGCAGAGCGATGACAGCCCAAGAGTTCGGGGATCGGATCGGATTGGATTTGGGTTTGGTTTGGCTCGCTCTGCACGGAAAATAATACTGGATAGTGTCTAGAGCGCTCTATTTTTGATTAGGAGTACAAAAACAAAAGCTACACATCATCACGGACTAAGAATTATAAAGACAAAACATACACATCCTTGAATTTAAATTTGGTTAAACTTTGTTCTCATATTTCTTCCCTGACTTTAAGTAGAGTTTTAGGCCTTCGACTTTGAATTGCGCTGCCCATCCATGGTCTAGTTTTCAAAGAAGGCAAATAACCCAAAACTATCTCTAGTTTGCACACAAAAAATAGTAAATAAATAAATAAGCAAAAAAATTAGTATTGGTAATTCTACAAATACAAACATTTTGAAGTTGTTTCATTTGCTATCAAAAACTATTAAGAATTTTCTTTGAAAACTTCATAAATATTTTTTTCTCTGCACTGACTGTGACTACTTATGCTCTGGGTTTTGGGTTAAGGTCTGAAGGGTAAACCTGAGGAAGAGCTCACTCCGCTCGACTCCGGAGTGCGTGCGTACGTGATGCAATCAAAATGTTATTAATAACGCAATAAAGCAACCATAATTTGGATCATTAAAATGCACACATTTCGCGCTACGTGAGACAAGAGCAAGTATCTACAATCCCCAAAAAAATAAGAGCCACAAATTGAACCTACTTAAAAAAGTCTGGTAAATGAAAAACCTATGTTAACATTTGCTACGGCACTAAATACTTGGTAAAGACCTTTTTTATGACTGTTTGTGCCGCATGTGGGATACTCTGGTTGAAAAATATAATTTTTTAAGTATAATTCCTTTAAATTATGTTGGAAAAAAATGTATTTGAACTATCAATTTTCAATGGATTAAACACTTTAACATCAAGTTGGAAGTACCTTTTCCCCGATGAAGAGTATTAAAAGCCTTTTGGCAGTCATGTTCAAGTTTACGACTTTGACTTGGCGCCATCGTTTTTACAGTAGTTCAACTCGCTTAACTAAGCCCATTGACCACGCCCACAGCCGCCCCACAGATTTGAAAGTTTTTGCTTGTGTTAGTAACGGAGTGAGCAAGTGTTTGTGTGCCCACTCAGCCGAAAACCCGAACTAATCTCTGTGTGTGTTGCGTGAGTGTGGCAAGCGATTTTACACGGTTTAACCAGAGATTAGGGCCAGCTATTTGATTTAGCCAAAGGGGATACGACACCCAATTCAACTGACGAAGCCTAAAGGCTGGGGAAAAAATAACTATGATTGAGCTGCTTAATAAATGATTGATTGATTGGTCGTCTGGTTTATGTGGCCAGATAGGATCTCTAATTGAATTGTAATTATGGGGAGAGTTTCGGTAATGACCAACTTTTGTGAGTTTAAACGATTTCCGTAAAAAATAATGCTGGTTTTTTAATTTCGGCAATTTATTTCAAAAAGTGTGACCATCTGTGTGCAAAAGTGTGACCAATTTGTAATAATCGAGTGACCAAATCGGGATAAGATGCAGTTATTGTATTTATGGGCTTGATGCCATTCCTGAGAATACGAAATGAGAAAGTTTGACGTATTATTTTACATTTTATTATAAAAAATGTGACCACCTCCCAATAACTCCCCAGTGTGACCAACAGACTTGATAACAGAGTGACCAAACCGGTAAAAGCTTTAACTATCCAACTTCCTGCCCTCTTAAGTTCCAGTTCCAGTTCTAAATAGCCCACAATAGAAACTGTAATCATGGGAAAATTCTGGCATTGCGAAAGGAAAAATGCCTCTCCGGTTGCATGTTTCTACGTTCTTTTCACCCATTTAACGACCTGTTTTCCCTCTGCTGCTTCTCATCAATTACAATCACATTCTCTCTCTCGCTGTGCCTCTCGACCACTTTTGGCCAATTCAAATGCAACTTTCCCATAAAGCCAAAGTGTGGATGCTCCACAAAAATTTCACCCAACAACGCAGACTACTGGCCAGCACACACACACAAATACCCAGTGTGGTGTGTAGGAAAATGTGGCGAAACTAAAAGTAACATCTTGCCATAAACGTTGTGGCAATGGACATGGAAACGGGGCACCTCGCTCTGCGGCTTCTTTTTGTTTTCGAGGCAAACCCAAATCAATATTGATTCTGGCCCTAAAAATCTTTCGCAATTTTCTCGAATTGTCTGGGAGCAAACGATAAGCTGACACAATAACAAAACTTTGTTGCTGCCCCGAGGAAAACGGCAGGAAAACGTTTTCAGCTCCTGGCCATGGCGAACCTAGTCAGTGGCGTTGTCAAGGAGGGGTATCAGTGGCCCTAAATACTTGATAAAAATTATGAAAATATATAAGAAGCATATTCTTGATTAGTGTCAGCAGGCGAGTCGATTCAGACTCATCAAAAACCAATTTTTAAAAGCTAAAGCCTTGATTTTTCTAAAAATCTAAATATATATATTCAGAAAATAGCCTTTGACGGACGTTTTTCTTTAACTTAAACCTTAATTAAATTTTCCTCTAGATCAATTTCACATTACAGACCCCTGATTTTAATGCCCTTTGTGATGCAATGACAACCCCAAAGCCAATTTTCCCAACGACGACGTCCCTTTAGTTTGAGAATCCTACAACAAGACACACACATTCAATTTAATGTCGGAAAAGCTCTCTGCCATTACTTGGCAAATCCCCTTTGGAAAATGCCTGGCAACAAAGCGCACATGTGGATGCTTGGTATCTATGAGATACTTTTTTCTTTCCTCACTTTTTTTCTTCTTCGAATTTCTTTGGGGAAGTTTTTTGGGTACAAAGAAAGCGTCAGCCTGATAGGCAGCCGGCGGCGTATTGTTTCAGCTCATAAACTATTACATAAAAAATTGAAAGCAGGCAGAAAAACAGAGGAAACCAGAGAGAGGGGGGCAAGGAAGGTGTGTGTAAGGTAACAAGAAATTTGTTCAAAGGAGAAATCATTAAAGACAAAGTTTCAGCCAGAGAGAGCAACAAAATGCAAAGTTGCCGATAGAGGAGTAAGCGAGCGAAAAGCAGAGGAGAGAAAAAGGAGACAAAAGCTAAGTGAATGGTGGATTGCAGTGCACGGCGAAAAAATGGGAGGTCATTAGGTAAATTAACAATATTTTGGGTCAAAAGAATATCGAAGAAAGTTATAAAATAAATGAAATCCATGGAAATAATATTATATTATTTTTTAAGTTCGTAAAAGATATTGTTCGCTATTTAAAAAATCCAGATAATATTTTTGAAGCAACTAAAATCATAAGAAAATTATTGGAACTCGAACTTGAATAATGATAATATTTTTAAAGCAACTAAAATCATAAAAAAATTATTGGAACTCGAACTTGAAGGTTTATGTATCGAAGACAATTTTTCTATTCCCTAAGTCGGGGTTGGACATTCTTTTTCAACTTGGGAGCCTGACTCTACTTAGTCTACTTTAAAGTTTAAACCTTCACACAACATGTTTTTCAGTTAAGAAATACACCTTTTTAACAAAGTTTTCTTGTGCTAAGAAATAGCTTAGTTAGATAGATGATCCTGTTTTCTTCTGTGTATTTTTCAGGCGCGGGAAATCGTTATGCGGTGATATGCTCAGGCGATATCACCAAACCAAGACACTGGCCAGCAGCAACAACTACCACGAAGCTCAATTGAGCTCGAGTTATGTTTATGACAGTTGTCAGTTATTGTTGTTGCTAAAGTTTTCGCTGCTGCTTTCCATTTTTGAGTGTGTGTGTGTGTTTGAAGCAAATGCAAATTTGTGCAGCGATGCGTTTTGCCAGCGTTTAAAGCCGCGCGTGAAAGTCGCCAGCGTTGAAGCTCCGAAATAATAATAGTTTTTCCGCTGGCCTGCCTTCAGCCAGATGCTGCCATCAGTTAATGTTATGAGTGGAAAAACTAGGAAGCAAGTTAATTGATATTTAAGAAAGCTATTAAGGATAATACGTATTAAGTAAAAGAAGAACTAGTGATATTTTGAGTCTAGAGACTAGAAATGTTATTTTTAAATGAATATAAATAAAGTTAATGCAGTTAATAAAAACCTAAAATCTTTTTCAGAGGCTAAAAGACTACTTAACATCTCTTAACTGGCAGATTTTCCTCTAAATTAAATAATTAAATTAGTAATATTCTATATAAGACCCAGTCTTTCTTTTAAAAAATGCATTATATATAGGATAACCTCTTTAACATCTCTGAAACTAGAGTTTTTCCCTTTAAAGTTTATTAATTTTTAAGAGCCCGACCGATTTGGGCCAAGTTATAGTTTTTTCTACCAAGTGTTTCGATTTTCGTCACAGCTTTGGTTGCAAAACCGATTTTCTCTCCAGCAATCGCTGCTCTAATGCTGCTGCGGTTGAAATTGTTTTTAATTTTTTGCCGCTTTTGCAATTGTTGCCAAGCAGAAATCATTTCCAAAGGCCATTCAACGGATCGGCGGCAGTAAATGTGTTTTTTTTTCCTCTTGCTGCTGTGCCGAAGAGGAGAGCTGCGTCCATTGGCGTGAAATTTGTGTGAATAACTCAAAACAGCAGCGACTACAACTAGCAACTGCTTTTCACTATGCGAACCGAACCAAACTATGCCTATGAACGGGGTCTGGGTCCGGTCTCTGGCCGTGAAACGGCCATCAGTCTGTCAGTTAGTCAGTTAGTCAGTTAGCCAGCTTCTCACTTTGTCAAGCCAGCAGCACATGGGGCTCTTTGCCTTCAACTGGGGCCCAGTGCGTCCTCCACGCGGAGATTATGCGTGAGTATTTATTGTTTCAACTCGAATTGTTCGGATGCTTGGAACGAGCCGCTAAAGTTGGAAAATAAACCATGAGCTGAAAGCCTAACAAGCCCAAAGCCAGAGCCAGTTGACACGAAGAAGCTAAGGTTGAGAGCCCCAAAGTGGTCAAAGTAAACGCGGCTGGCTTTCTGTAGGGGAAACTAACTGCCGGATCAGACTCAGATTCAGACTCAGCTGGAAGGGAAGCCATAACGAATCCCAACAAACACGACGCCCTAAAAGTCGCACATGACAAAAGACGAGACGAAGATAGACGACAAATGGACAGCTATGGGCCAACGCCTAGGCCGCACTATATGTATAAACTATATCCATTTCTATATCTCCTCGCTGTCGGCATGTCAAGTTTGACGGGGCTGTGCTGTGCCATTGATTTATGGCGGGATTAATATCTCTCTTTTTTGTTAATTTTCTGTACCTTCGCCGTGCTTACCTTTTACTCGCTTTTGGGTTCATGTAGATTTCTAAATGGATTTCAACTTTGGGCTAATTTCACTTTGGCATGCCGTCCGCCGTCGTCAGCGTCGTGAACAGCGTCACAAAATGATTTCATATTTATTTTTCTCTTTTTCTTAATTTTTACGATATATTATTGCTACGGCAAAGTGTTTTCTTTCGTTTCATTTTTTTTTTGTTTGATTTTTTGATTCGCTTGGGCGAACGATTATTGATGGATACTTTGTTGAGGAGTTTCGGTGATTCTGAGAAGTCGATTTGGGCTTTGAGTCATTTAGGGTTCTTTTAAGACATTTATTATCTCAGCTCAGTTTTTATGGGGGTTCTTAAGAGATGTTCTTAAATGGGTAGATCATAAATCTTCAGGGTCCTTAAGACAGATGGGACTTAAGTCGTTAGAGAAGGTAACACCTTCTTAGCTTAAAGATTTTCAATTATAATCACCTTTAAACTTCATTTAAATATCCTTTCTTAATTCCCAATTAAATCTAAAAGGTAAACCCTTCTTGTAGTTCACATAAAGGATTATATTATCCCTTCACCTTTAAGCTTGATTTAAAAACCCTTTCTTAAACCCTAATTAAATCCACTTAAGTAATTGAACTCGATATCCCTCTTTATCGTTTCAGGTATGTGTACTGACCCTTCCCTTTCGGCTTTTTGAGTCAAGGATACTTTTAAGAAATATTTAAAAGGTACTGCGTTCGGCGTGAGTAATTATAATTTATTTAAATCGATTACGACGCATTGCCTGCGAGACAAAAGGGAAACTCGATCGATTCGAATCGATCCGATGCGATCTCGGCTCGTCTCGGTGTTGACCCATTTTGGAGACCCAAGCGCAATTATTCATTTATAACGACTCTAAAAAAAAAATGTCTGAAAAACGCGAGCGATAAGCAAACCAGTTGCCTCGAAACCCCATGCGTGCCCCAAATAACTAGAGTTATTCCGGATCAGGGGGAAAAGGGCTTCAAAAGCTCATAAACTCATGGAATTTCGCTCATCTTCAGAGGCTTTGCACCTAGCAACCAAAGTGTAAAGGAGATTTTAATTGTAGAAGTTATATAAATGATAGAAAATATGGCAAGGATTTTATAAGAATTATTTAGAGCCTTAGCCTTAGTTGTGGTAAAGCAGAAATATTAATAAAACAGTTTTCTATTCTAAAATGCAATTAAATTATAGAAGAATCTTATTAAAAATGTTAAATATCAATGAAATGTATAATCATCTATAAGATCACAATGATCCCCATCTAATGCTGTGTTTATCTAATTTTAATTCAAAGTCTCAATGTTTTAGGCCTCGATATAATTATAATTTTGTGCCATCCATATTCAATATCTATTATCTATCACGATATTCATATTCAGTATAGCGAAATTCGTTGATTTTGGTGAGATAAAAAGGGTTAGGCCTTGGGGTCTCTTTTTGTCTTTTAACAGATTAAAAAATAAATACAAGGGCGCGACGGCTGGCCTCTTCTCCTGCGGCATTAGGTAATCCTCTTTTCGGCCGCAAAACCCACTGTGAAATTGGGTCACAAATTTTCACTCGAAAACCTTTTTTATTTATTTTTTGTTGTTGTTGCCTCTAATTTGACAGACGACCGCATTTTGGTGGCATTTTTAGTGGAAACCCAAGTAACTTTTGTTGGCAACTCTCGCGTTTACAATTTTAATTGCGGATGCGCACACTTTCGTTTTCGTTTCATTGTTGTTACTCTTGTTGTTGTTGCCGCCTCTGGTGTCTGTTTTGTTAATATATTTGTTGGTGTTATTGTTGTTGCTGCTGTTGTTGGTTGTCCCCACGCATTAAAAGAGAGGCCTACGGATAGCCGGCGCGTCGCTCTTTTCTTCAACTTTGGCGGCTGCGCGACTTCATTTTGTATTTTTACTTTACCTTTTTGCGGCTTTCCAAAAAATAAAAACGAAAAACTGAAGGAAAAAAAGATATATATATATAACCAACCGCAGCTTACAGTTTCACTTGAGGGAAATCACACCTCTTCACGTCCCCGACTTACCTCACCTCAGTTATGACATAACCCAACTTTGCTGCTGCGACTGCTGCTGCTGCTGCTGCTGCGACTGTGGAAAGTTAAACAAATTTTGTTTGTCGTTCGCTTTGAAAATTTTGCAACTTGGAAAGTTTTTTTCCGCCATACACGATGAAAAAAATATCACCAAAATTGGCCTAGTTGCGGGAGGTTCTCTTAATACATAGGGTCGGAATAGCAGCATCATAAGTTATTGCTTATATTTTATTTATTTCCTTTGTGAAAATTACATAAAATTCCCTCGTGACGTTTGGAGATTTCACCGCTTTACATAAAAGCTTTGAAACTGTAATATAAACCTTTTTAGTCTATAAAAGAATTTATTAGCAGCAATTACTGATGCAGCAATGGGAGGCTCCCTCCTGAAACCATTCAACTTCTTCCTTAATTTAGAATTAAATTATACAAGAGTTTCTCAGCAAAGGATGCTGATGAAAGAAACATAGCTTTCTCGAAAGAACATGGATCTTCTTCCTAAAAGATGTACAATCATGACTTGAATTTGTATAAAAATTATTTGTATTTCATAAAGAAATGTATCATAAAAGGTGAACTGATAAAGAATTATAAGGCTCCCTCCTGAAACCATTAAACTTCTTGGTAAAATATTAACTTTAGTGACTTGAAATTCTAAGTTATAAATATTAAATCTAATAAAGAAAGGATCAGTATTCGGATACCGATGAAGGCTTAAGATTAACATCGTCCTGAAACCAATAACTTTCTGCCTAAAGTAACTATGAGGTCAAGTAAATGCTACAGTTTAATATTTCGAAATAAGGCCAGCAAGGCTATTTTTCCCTCGGTGTACATCTGTAGTTGTTTCTGGGCCAGAAAATTGAATTTCACATTAGTTGCAGTTGTTGCAATTACCCCGCCGAAATATTTGGGGAGAGCCAAAAGCGGAGAAGAAAAATTGTGCAACGCGGTCGGGGCACACACATTTAGAAAGTATATATGGTATCATACGGAGATCGATGTGGGCGCCAGACCGCTCTAACTCCCCTTAACTTTCATTTGAATAAGCTGCTAACAGCAAGCACACACAATAAATTGAGATACATTTCGAAAATGTATCTCTTTCCTCGGCTAATAATAACAATCACTTAATTTGAACGCTAATTTGTGACTGCCGCTGCTTCTTCTCAACCATAATTCGGAGCCTCTGCCATTCACTTAATGACTTTCTTTACCCCCAAAACGATCGCAGCAGATCACTGGCCACGGGAGGAGGATGGACTGATTTTCTTCTCTTTTGTCGGTTAAAAAGGTTTGGCGTTTGGCTTGCTTTTTCCTCCCAGGGAAATTATGCAAAAACAATGCCCGGTCCGAGGAAAAGTTGAATGCAAATCGTCGCTGTTCGCTCTGTTCATTTGAACAATTTCATTTGGGGCTTTTGAAAGTTCAGCCAGGGAAATTTATGTGCGCCGGCCAGGGCAAGAGTTGAGTTCAGTTGAGACAAAAAAAAAGAGAAGCGAATCGAAACGCGGCGAGCTACAAAAAAAAAATTCCCGAGGGTCTTGTAACAATGCGGGCAGTTCGTTTTTTATACACTATAGTCTATAGTTTTTTCTTGGGCTTTATCACGAGGGCGTGGGCTAACCAGTGGGCGCCAAGTGTGGGAGAGAAGGGCACCGGCAGGGTCCCTGACATTTCGACACGAACATTCGTGTCTCTGAACTATTGTTCACCATTTGATTTGTTGTTATAGCAAATGCCTGTCTCTCCGGAGATGCATAAAAATCATTTTAATAGAGTTTTCACCTTTCAAATCGGATTGGGTAACTTGTTGGATTACTTTCGATCGATGTCATTCGATAGGTTAGCGCTGGAAATGATCGTATGCGTATCTACCAGTTGTATAACAAATTGGGTTGATGTTTTTAAAGACATATATTTGTACAAATGTATTTACTGTACTTGGGTTTAAATTTGGCCTTTTGGAGATTCTGTGAATTAAAATTATTGTTTGTATAACACTTATATACCAGTATATCAGTTGTATAACAGTTTAGTTATTATATAATAACTATATCCCTTATAAATAATAAATCCACTATATGACAGCACGTCACTTAAATTTCTGAATGGTGTTAATATAACAGTATAACACTATCATGGTTTAGAATTTATTATTATTTGTTATTTATTGATTACTCTTCGTCTTCGTATTTACGTTGTAAATGTAAGTGTTATAAAATATGTGTATAACACTTGGTAAATATGTTCTTCTATAAATCCGCTAATAAACTTAATAAAAAGAAGGAAAAATATATTGACTAGTAAAAGGATGAAACAAAATTCATGCAATAACTATCTAGTGTTCAACCGTTATATTTCAGACAACACTTCCGCATGGAGCTTGTAAAACGTCGAATTTCGGTGGCTCTTCACTTTAATTATGCAATTTATGCAAATGGCACATCCATTCACACCCTCTTGGCCGTTTTCACCGCTCTTATGTGTAGCAATTGGCTTAAACGGGAGATGTATCTGGCGGCAAGCTTTAGCTTAACCGTTAACCACCATCGATTATCGCCCCCCACTGTCCCAATCTCTCTCTCCCTTTCAATCAGACTTCCCCATTCGCTGTGCCAATCAATTTCTCGGCGCCCCCGAAAGTTTTGACCCCACTTCTTCTTCTTCCGAAATGCCGGAACTATCATCGGTGGCCTAAAAAACAAATTCATGCACTTTTTCCCCCGCATCTTGGCTGCGATTTCACTCGAATTCGTAACACCCAAGACAAAAAATAAAAAACAAAAAACCAACGAGAGAAAGACCCTAAATTTATATATTTAAAACCGAAAAGCGGAGGGAAAAAGAAACATATCGAAGCCACCCGCGATTTGTGTGCTGTATATACACCAGGCACAAAGCAAATCTCACCCGCTATCACACACGACGCCTTCAAAATAAAAAGAAAAATGTAAAAAAAAGAGTGGAGAAAAAAAACTCTCTTTTCTCCGCTGCCCGATTATCTACACCTTTCACCTTTCACAGAGCAACGATGCTGCTCAACCTTTGTTTTTATTTCCCTCCCCCCTTAAAATACTCAAACAAAAACATTAAATTCGCGCAGCCTTTCTAATTTCAATTGTCTTTAGTTTTGTGCGATTGTTGTGCAATCGAATTAATTGTAGATACCACACACACACACCACACACCATACACTCTTTGCTTCCTCATTCTAGGAGTGACATTTCACAGCAAAAAATAAGCAGCGCCCACAAAAATCACAAATAAAAAGGAAACGATACTCGGATTACATAAACGCTCCCAGGGATTTCCACACACCGCCAACAACAAAAATTAGTTTCACCTCCTTTTCATGGCTTGAGCTGTAAAAAGCGCGGCAAATTATAAAATAAGCACAGCCAGAAAAAAAATATATAAGAGAAGCCAAAAATAAAAAACAAATTGAACAATTTTATCTTTCAATGCGCGAGAGTTCGCCCACAGTTAGTCGAAGTTGCCTCTGGAAGTTGAAGTTGCAGCTGCAGTTGCATTCGCTTTTTTGGCCAAATCGGTTTTTTGGCAACTCCGAAAGATACAAAAAAATGAAACCAAAATATACGATAAAGCAACAGCAACAAATAATAATAAACAAAATGGAAAGGCTGGGGTTTATTGAGATCGAAGATGGGAATACTCTTTGCTAAGGGGTTTAGTGGTATTTAAAAGAATGTAGAGAAATTATTCTGGGATCTCTTTGGGGTTTTAAATTTTAGTCGGGGAAAAAATAAGATGTGGTGGGGCAAAGTAGACATAAGATTCGTGATCAGCTCTTATGATATTAAAAAAAAAAGTGTGTTTCTTCCAGAATTTCTTCTAAAATCTCTGCGTGGATTAATTCTTCAGTCTGGCCTGTTGTGGTAGAGCAAAACTGACTCTATATTCGTGATCAACAGCACAATTTGTCAGCATTTTAAACAACAGATTCTGAGAATGTTTTTTAAATATATTCTGAGAATGTTTTTTAAACATATTCTGAGAATGTTTTTTAAACATTTTCTGAGAATGTTTTTTACACATAACTGCAAACTGTTAAAGATGCTTCCTCTTGTCCAAGTTTCTTTTCGGAATAATAGTATCCGACTTTAAGAATATATATAAATTAAGGAAGCGAAGGAATTCCCTTTATGCCAAACTCTTTTCCAAACTCCCAAATACCCTGGAATGTGTGTGTAACCCAAAAAAACGAAAATAAACTGCAAAATGACAAAATGTAGCGTCGCCTCGTTCGTTATTCGTTGTTCGTTACCTACCTATCGCATTCGTTACCTATTACATAACAAGCGAGACGATTGTTTTTTTTTGTGCAAGCCTCGTCGCCAGCGTCGCAGTCGGAGTTGGCTTCTCAGCCGGCGTCGCCATATGGCCCCAAAAAAGGGGGCACGACAGCAGCAGAAAAGCCACAGACAAGAAGCAGAAACGAGCAAAGCAAAAGCAAAAGCAACAAACGTAATAAGCGGCAAACACAGCGAATGAGCCACAAAAACAAAAAACTTGGCTTAGTTTGATCGGAGCCGAAGCCGAAGAGGCGCGAACCAAAGACGAAAGACTCTAAGCCGAAGATTCCCCCAAGCCGAAGACGAAGACTCCCAAAAAACCGAACGAACTCTTCTCGAAGTGTCTTTTCTTCGGCTTTCTTTTTCGAAAAATTGTAACTTGCATCTGTCTCTCTTCGCTTTATATTATTTTTTTAAGGGGCTGTCCTAATTTCGCTTAATTACACATGCAACAGCAACAACAGGAGCATATTGTGCGTAACAATCGCAGAAGAAACGTTTTTTAGCATTTTTCATGATCAATTTTTTGCTCTTTTTCTGTCAGACTTTAATTTTAATGCTGCAGAAACCCTTCTTTACGTTTTATTTCTTACTTTTATGTAACGCGAAGCCACCGCCGCCAAATGTTTGTTCGCCGTCCACAGTTTTCACCCGTTCGTTTCGAAAATTTACGTTTATTTACAATTTGTCTTCATTTAGGGCGCCAGACGCAGACGCCCAAAATTTCATTTATATTTCAGTTTTTTTTTATTTTTGTCGGCCCTGTTGTCCATTGTAATGTTAACTCTCTTAACTGGGCCTTGACGATGGCAGTTTTTATTTTTTCTTGGATGTTTGGCGTTTCTTTTTCACAGTTTGCTTTGGGCTTTGGGCGGTTAAATTTGATTAACAGCTGATTTGAAAGTTTTTTCGGGGTAAGAAGTAGTTTTAGGGGTAATTTAGGATTCTGATTTGGGGTATAGCTCTCCGTATTAATGCTTTTACCCCTTCTTGATTTGATTTCTAGCCTTGACAGCAAGGTTCTCTAGTTCTTGGTATCATTACTCACTGTTATGATTTTTATCAAATTGCTCAAGTGTATTTTTGACTACCCCAATGCCATTTCTAATCAGTTCTTATAGAGAAATTAATTTACGATTATTTGATGCGTGTTTCCTGGGGGGCCTCATCATATATTTACCATTGACAAAACCACTTAATAACTATAATTCTTCGGCAGCTGGCATTATCAATCACAATATCTACCACTAACTCGGTTTCCTTGAACACGTTTTCCTTGGACTGCCGCCGATACCATTTATCATTGTTATACCTTTTATCAGTTTGCCAAAAAATTGGACTTTTGATTACTTCTCAATGCAATTTCTAATCAGTTCCGATTATTTTCGAAGAGACAGCCTTGAGTTGTTCTGCTGATAACGTCGTGCGTTGTCAGTCTTAAAATTAATGGGGAAAATCGTTAGAGTGGACATTATTTTAACGACATTCCGCAGACAGTTGGAGGGAGCCTCCATCAAACTGACGAGGCTCCTTTTTCTAGCGAATTCAAGCCAAGTATCAATATACCATTACGACCAAGTCGCCAACTGGGCGATAGGCATCTTAAAATCACATAAACAAGCTCCTCCTCGAGAAAGCCAGCAAGAAAACCACCCAAGAAGCCACCACGACACAGCAACCTGTGGCTAATTTTACAGACTAATTACTAGCTAAATGTTCCATAACAAGAATGATAATAAAAAAAGGAAAATTAATTACCCGTCGCCTTAATCGACGCCCGGCAAGCCAGCAAACAACAAACGAAGGGAAAACAACCGCAGTCGAGTGCCAAAGGTCAGGGAGGGAATTTAATTTAATGGAGGCGGTGACGGCGGTGGCGGTGGCCGCCGAAGGAGCCTTGGACCTGATCTGTTTGGATTACGGGAATGACTGAGGGCCAGGAAAACAATTAAGCCGGAATAGCAACAGCAAGGGCCATAAAATCCATAAAAAAGACTAAACGGGGAGGAAGGGTCACTTGGTTGGTGCGGCGACAAACAAAACGATTCTACTTGTTGGCTCTGTTTTCTTTTTGCCTCTTTTAGGTTTGTTCTTGGCCGCCTCCGTTGGCCTGGCTTTCTCGTCGCGGTTAGAGTTTTTTGCCAGCGCTGTTAGCTTGGCTGTTTTGGAGTCAAAATTATATTTTCATTTCCTCGAAATTAATACTACTTAATAAATATTTTATTATGGTTTTTAATAGTATCAAATTAAAGAAACAAAAAGATTAAGCCATACTTTTATAAGCCTTAGTTCTTACCTATCCAATTATTCTCCATTCGTTTTTAAAAGGTTTTTACCAGCTAGATTTTTTCTTAGCATATCTGTTTTCCTATTTATTAATTAAATTAGTTATTATTACCCATTTAAATGCCCTGACTGGGGCTGGCGCTTCCTGTAATCCCCAGTTGGCAACACAGCCACTCTGCCCTCGGTTCTGGATTCCCTGAGATCGGCCGAGCGAGACGTCTGTGGTGGTTCCAGGCCCCGGGTTTCGATGGTTTGGGTTCGAGAGCCCACCAACGCCGCTTGATATGCGTGTTCGTGTGTGGCAAGAATCGTCAGCCGTCCGTCGTCGACGTCGTCGTCGTTCCTTGAGAGTCAAAACGGCCTCACATGTTTACTTTGTTTGTCTCCCCGGAGTTGTGTGTGTGTTTAGGCTCTCTTATAAGCCATGTTTGCCCAGCTATAACCCGAAACCACTCTGGTGGCATTTTTTATTTAAATTATTATTAAAAAGCAAAGAGGAACAAAAGAAGGAAGAGCAGGACTGCTTGGTGGGTTTTAGTTTTTTGTGTGCGTTTATTATTAAGGCTCTCTGAAGTCGGCATTTGAATTTGGTTCCTGTGATTTGTACAGTGGGGGTTATAAGGGGAGAAAATTAAATATGAATTAATTCAGATTAATTAATTAATAAATAATGCAGAATTATTAACTTCTTACAATGTTAAGTTGAGTTAAGTTGGTTTTTAGTTTATACAAACAATTGCCTACTTTTTTGAGCTTTTCTTGGCTTATATTTCTTAGGAAACAAACCGACTTTTTTGTGCTTTTCTTGACTTATTTTTTTTTTAGGAAAATAAATAAATAATATTTAATCGATCCTGATGAAATTTATATTAAAAATGAAATACATCATTTATATTTAGACCAAGTTTCTTTGGCCTGGGTCCCTTCGGAGTTCCCAAGGTCCTAATTTTCAATTAAAACCAAATCCATTCAACAATGATCTGTTTCTTCATCCTTTTACAAAGGAAATCCTTTATGTCTTGGCTGCTCACTTAATTGATTTCCCCCTCGAATGAGTGTTCACTGTGGTCCGCCGGTATCTGGGATCATTGCCGCCGCCGCAGGCCACACACGAAGCTGAAGCTGAAGCCGAAGTCGAGGCCCACGATGCACGCACTTCAAATTAGCCTAGCCGCAGATACAAAGATGCAGAGATACACAGACATACGGATACGGACTCAGATGCCCAGATACGGACACTCCATCCACACCTGGCATGTGTGCGTTCTTAGGGAGAGCTATATGCTATCCATCACACATCCATCAGACAAAAGAGCAAGAGGCAGAACAGCGGCAGCAGAAGATTGAATTATATGCCATTGAGGCGTAATTGTTAGAGAATTGTTTGCAGCCGAGAATGGAGAGCGAAGAATGGAGTAGAGCGAAGCGGAAAGGGGTTGGCCAACACCGACCGACCTGTGCCTGTGCTGGAGACCTCACACGAAGAATCGCCTCGTCGTCGTCTTCCCTTCCGCAGGTGCTAAGGCTTCACGGCCGGCGGTCTCGCCATCGTCGTCGTCGTTGCAGGCAGAGAGTTTGCCTATTCGGGTGGCACCTTTTCACGTTTAATGAGCGTAAACAAACGCCGTGGGATGCGCATCCCGGCCAGGTCCATTTCGGAGCCACATCCTCCTCCTCCTGCTGCCACTTGTATGACTTCAAGCCATTGCCATTTGCCATTTGCCATTCTTGCGGTTAGCAGCGGGACATATATGCAGCATTATTGGTAGATCCATCAGGCCAGGGCCAGAAGATGCCATTTTTAGTCGACACTCGAAGAAATATATTTTACCTTATTTATTTCTCAAGAAACTAGGATTTTAGCTTTTAGAAATTCAATTAAATTTGTATTATATATTTAATTAAGATTTCCTGAGCATTTTCCTGGGTTTCCTTTTATTTTTTAAGCCAAGTGCAGGTTCATAACTCACCTTTCGCACAATTACACAAAAGGAGAGATCGGAGGCAGGGGCCGGATGGCATGTTTTGACATTCTCGGTTTGAGGTCCGAGATAAGATCTGACAAAATGCCATCCTGGGTGTTCTCCTCGCTCGCTTTGAATGATCGCTTTGTCTCCAGGTTTGGATTACCTTCGACTTTGTTTATTTTCTCTCCCTGCTCTTTCTTTTGGCCTGAAGCTATATTGATGAGTCCATTGTGCGATGATCCCTGGGTACCCCGGACAAATTGCTTGCTCAAAGACTTTATTTTACTTATATTTTTTTGCAAACATTTGACGATGTGACATATGCAATTTGTCTTTGCATTATTTTCCCAAGAATCGGATTTACCTCACCTCATCTCGGAATACCTCGGATTTATTGTATAATCCAAAAACCACATAGGCAATAAAAATTCGACCCAAGGCCAAGTGAAACTCGGTGCCGCCGCCGCCTGGCAACACTTTTCTTTTGGCCCATTAGCCGCCAATAAAAGCCAGGCCGAAATGGGTTTGGTTTTTGGGTTACGAAAAAAAAGAAACAAAAAGAGAAACAAACGCAAATACAAATCGAATCGGAGCGAACCCGAATTGTAAATCATTTTATGATTTATCACTGAACTAGTTTCCGATAGGCGCGTGACAGGGAATGGCCCAAAAAAACATACAGCCGATCTGTGTTACCAAACATCGCAACCGCAGCAATCATCTGACAGCGATCAAATCGCAACGATTTCGCCCAATTTCCGCCAGGCTAGAGTTTGACATAAAGCAACCTCAATTAACGTTGGATTATCCGATGGAAATTTGATGGGGATAAGTTGTGCAATGATGGAAAAGCTGGGGATACATGATAAACCTGTAGCTCCGGGAAGAAAGGAGCTTATTTCAATAGCTTGTAATACTTTCTGATGCATGGTCCCACTACTTACATTCATATTAGATGATGGCAACACTGCTAAATTTTTTATGAAGCGAACATTGAATTCTTACTTGAATTTCAGTTTTTCGAATTAATGTTCCATTATCCGATGGAAATTTGGTGGGAATAAGTTGTGCAATGATGGATGTGTTAACATCTTACGGGGAAAAGCTGGATACCTGATAAACCTGTAGATGTGGGAGAATGGAGCTTATTTCAATAGCTTATAATCAAAATAACCTAATTTTGACCATAGCTTATTATGCATGGCCACACTAATCACTATCACAGTAGCTAATGGTTACACTGGCTAACTTTTTATGAAGCTGACATTAAATTCTTATTTATTTTTCAATTTTCCAATTTAATGTTTGATTATCCGGTGAAATGTTTTGAAAATTTTACACACAATTTTCTGTTTGAAAATCCCATCTTAGTAAAACCCAAATATTTCCAGAACAAATCCCTCTGTGTTTCGAAAACCACAAGTAAAAACCCACATACTTAGCCCAACCACAGCCCGCGTTCCTATTAATCTCACTTACAAAATTGGCCCCCTTAACAGATTTTACTCAAAACAATTAACCCGACAAAAAGAAAGCACAAAAAAGCGAAGAAAAAGGCAGCCAGCAGCAGCAGCAAATCCGCGGCGCCGACGACGATGTCAATGATGACGACAAAGCGCAGATTTCTATGATCGCGCAGAGTGAGTGTGTGAAATGCGGAAAGCTGCTCCAATCACTCATTTGTTACATGAGCAGCGGCACGAGAAGACGACGGGGGGAAACGGCGGCAGAGAGAAAAAAATAAAAGGAAAAGAAAAAAAGATTGTGAAAATGTGAAATGTAAATTTCTCGTTTGTGTGTTCAAACCGACAAAACCGAAACCGAACCAAAACGCCAATTGCTGCAAAGTGATTACGAAAAGTCGCTCTCGCCGCCCGTCCCTGCAGTCGCTTTCTCTCGCCTCTCTCCGCAGAGTTTCACCCGCGGCACGAGTGCGGAAGTTATCCCACGGCAGCTTTTTCGGTCGGCTGAGATACAGTATCTCTCGCCGCCGCCGTCGCGCCACCTTTACAACTCCATTTCGCATCTGTATCTAGCGGATGCAACTGGCCTCAGCCTCAGCCTCGTAACTCGCTAATCGCTGGCTGGAAATCTTCAGCTCTCTGCAGCTTCCCTTGGAGACCTCAACTTGGAATCAATTAACACTTTCGGCAACGCACCAAATCGACGCCACTGCCGCCGACCCACGCAATCGAGTAATCGAGTGAGCGAGCGAACGAACAGCCTCCAATTTTGATTGCTTTGATTTCAATTTTGTCATCTGAGGTGATTACAATGTTGCACCGTGCTCGAAACGTGGCCATAAATGAGTAATCGTCCATAATCATCAAAACAGACCGTAAAATTGGTTGCGTTTGTATTTATGGCTCATAAATGGCTAGTCAACTTGTGGATTACTACAGACCACCAAGCGATTTGAAATTAGCACAATCTGTAGAGTATCCGAGGGTGACTTAACACTTCTAGTATATCTTTAAAAAATTAAAATAGTAAATAATTAAAATAACCTAATTTTGACCTTAGTTTCTGAGGCAAGGCCACACTACTCAATAACGCAGCAGCTGATGGTCACACTTGTACTTTTTATATGCTTAATTTTTTGTTTTACACTTACAATCAAATAACTTTGAAACCACTGTGCCGAGGGAATGGCGGCGCCTGCCTTGATTGAAAATTGGGTTATTGTCAGCGACCCATTCAAGCGGCAGGCGGCGGTGTTATTAAACTTTTGTTTTATTTATGGAAATTAGTGTCAAGTAAATCATGTGCATGAGCACTATTTCGCAGTATTAACGCCGCCACAAACATTCACATTCAAGCATATTGGATATTGGAAAGCATTAGACGAAATTTCAATTTCTAAATCCGATCGATGAGGATGATGATGATATAAGTGTGACGCGGTGAGAGGCTGCCAAGAGGAGCAGCAGCAACAGCAGGGGTCAGCAGCTGGGCAATGTGAAAGTCCCAATGAAATTGAGACTCATTGAAGATTCAATGACTAAGTGGAAAGGTGAACCAGTTGGGATTTGCTTAGTGTTTCCGCAAAAAATCGAGAGGAAGTTGAACCGAACGCCGCCGCCTCCAAACAAACGAATTATTAAAATAAAAATGCCCAAAGGTCGCTGAACGAACGCTTGTCTCCGGCCTTTGATTTCAGAGAGATGAGCAAATCGCCAGCGGAATATATCCCCCCTTATATAGCCTCTGTGGCATAATTAGCCGAGTGGGCGGTGATAACTTTGAAATTGATCGTGATGATCGGACACACACATGGAGAGGGGCTTTAGTGTGCGGGCTTTGCCTTGGAATTTCGGTTGATTTATGGAATAGACAGACCGTGAACCTTTTAGAAGCCTTTGGAATTTAATTCTTGGTTGGCAACAGAGTAGTTTACTTGTATTATATTATATATATTATATTATTATAAATATTGCAATATAAAACAGCTCTGCTTTTGCCAGTAACACTTTTAAGCCCTATTTCATTGCCTTGGCTTCAAGGCAGCAGCAAAATCTTGGCTATAACTCAATTACCCAACCAATTTCACAAGCCCCTCCCCCGCCCACAAGTGCGACTTTCAACACCTCCGTGCGTCGTCGCAACTTCAAAGGGTGCTGACTGGCTGGTCCTACGACTACGAGGGCCGCATTACTGTCCAATTTTCACACATTCTGGCCATGTCTAGGAGCAACGCCGGCTGGCCATCCCATCTAACTAATGAGCAGGCAAACACTCACTTACCGAGCCACACACACTACACACCACACACAAAGTACGTACAACACATGATTTGCGCGACGGACAGAAGCTGAACACGAAACTGAAACTGATGCGATCTGGGCATGAGCCTGTGTGTGGCCCTCAGCATTTCCATTTCCATTACCATTTCCATATCCCAAAAGGACACACACGAAGCCTTTTGGCCTTATGCTAATTTGCACGCCATAAATGAGACGAATGTGCCGAGTGGCGAGCGCGGTGGCATGTGAAGTGTAGTTGCAGTTGCACATGTGCACTGAGGAAAAACAATGTTTATTCTATTTATTCTGGGAAATAACAAGGCTTAAATGGGTATTAATATCACTTCTTGATACTCAACATTAAACAGAATTGAGCTTTATAGGAAAATAGCTTCCCAGGAACAGCTTCTCGAGTGTAGCTTCTCCCGTTTCTTTTCCAATAAACTTTAGTGAATCGAATCTGTTATTAAAGAAAAAGCATCTCAATAAATTTAATGGCTTTTCTGTCAGTGCTCCTAGTAGTGGTTATTGCTGTTGCAGATGCAATTGTTGCAAGTGGAAAACTGCGCGACCTGCCACGGATCAAGGAGGATGTGAGGAGTGCTGGAATAACATGGAGGAGGACCAAGAGGAGTGGATTTTGAAGTACAAGTGGTGTGGGGCAGCAGCCGGGTGGCCTTTGGCTTTGGCCTGGTCTTGTGATGATGGGTGACTGCCAGCGACATGTGTTGCTCGCTCCTGGCTCCTCGCTGCCTCGCTCCCTCATTCCATGGATCCTCTGCTCCTATGTGGCATATAGTTGGACCGACATCGACAACGCCCCATTTGGATACACACACACTCACACGAGAGTACAATGTGCGCCACCCGAAAAAAAGACAAAAAAATCATTAGCTGACAAAGGACGACAGCTCGACGTTCCTCCCCATCTACGTAGGATGGGGGGAATGTTCCAATGTCAACTGTTCCTGCAGGAACAACAGGCACAGCACACTCGAAGAAAAAGCATGCTTCGAAGCTGATAAGCATAAATAAGCCATTTAAGATCAAAAATTCCATTTGAAACAATGATAAAGCTAAAAGTTTTCTTAAGAGATACTGATGAGTGTGCTTGCAACCTCCGTTCTCTAGGAATAATAACCCAAGGAATTCGGATTTGTCTAAATTCTCCCATTTTTTATGTTTATAAAATATAAAGTGACTTAATCCTTGTTCCTACTTAACCTTCAAGTCTTCTTACAAACTATTTACTCTTAAAAACATGATTTAAAAGTAAATAAGATTCCGAAAGGTCGCTGAAATTGTCTCCCTTGGAAAATTGATCAATTATATTTCCGCAATGTGTTGTTCGAAGGTGGCTCTGACTTGTCCCTGCTCCTTGAAGGCTTTTCCGTATCCCCGCACATTCGATATGTGTGTCTATATGTATACACATAGCTTCGGGGGAGAGGAAGCCCCTGAAGGCCGCGTGGAGATGAGGGCAAGGAGGAGGCGATGCCAGCAGAAGGCCAGTGGCAAAGGGGAAGGGGATGAGCACCGGGCCAGTGGCAAAGGGGAAGGGGATGAGCACCGGATCGGACCGCCTGTGTGACCAAGCGATTACCGTTTATCGCCACGCCAAGGACCGCCGGCAAAGGCAAAGCCAAAAGCAAAGTCACAAGCAAAGGCAAAGGCAAAGGCAAAGGCGGCCTCCGTCCTGCGACCACTCACACATACAGATACAGATACACGCGCGTTTACGCACAAGCACACGCAATAATTTATCAGCTGGCCTCAACTCTCGCCCTCTCTCGCTCTTTGCACTTGCGCTCGATTTTCAGTGTCGCTCTAACCTCTCGCTCTCTCTGGCTCTTGCCGTTGCTTCCTTTTCATACCCTATAATTGTAGGGTATACGAAGTATTTTGGTGTTTGCTTCAACAAGCTGAAACCTAAAGACGGATTGTGCCTAGTGAGCATTTCAAAACAAAACCCTTAAGAGCTGTAACACAAACAAAACATTCATTTTGCATTTTCTAAGCTCCCATCATTAAATTTGGTGCCCTTTCATGCTCTAGCCCTCTTTAGGTGTTTACATGTTTTTTCAGATAATTAATTATGAAACAAAACATACACATCTCCGGGGCGCACTTCTTTCAATAAGCATTTTTCGCATTTTGAAATTGGTGCCCAACCAGGCTCTAGCCCTCTGTACGTCCTTGGCATAAGCCTAGTACTCAGACCGACGAAAAGTGTTCCTAAGCAGCACCAACACCTTTTCCCATTCGTTTCCCCATATGTGCTCATCGACCTCACAGCGAGCCAAAACGAAAGTGTGGGTGTGCGTGTGTGAGAGAGAGAGATGGTGAGAGAGAAACGAAACGAATCGAAACGAGAGAGAATTGAAACGCGGCGGGCAGCGCTGTCAGCGCAGAACAGTCGCAGTCGACGTCGCCCGTTCGGCCGACTTCGGCTCGGTTCGGCTCTCTGCTTTAGCTCTCTCGCTCCACTCCCACGAAGTGGATGCCATCCCCCCCCTCATCTACGAATTGTCCAATTCATTCCCAAATGTTTCATCAATCCCCACAATTCATAGCCATGATGTCAGAGAGAGCGGGAGAGAAGCCGAGAGAGTTGTGGATTGTATGTGGACCTTGTGAGGTGTGGGACTTGTGGAACTCAAGAAACCTATAAATACGAGTGCGCGGTCATTTCGAAAAAAAAAATTTTTTTCAACCAAAAACGACGTTGCGTACCGCTCCGCCGCCGGATAACGGGAAGGAAAAGCGTAAAAACTGAACACTTGTGGTTGAAAAAGTTTAATTTTAATTTAAATTTTGTAAGCAAGCGGAGCGGTTCGTACGTTTTCAGCGCTCTCGCGACCGATTTTTAACTTCGCTCGTGTGTCGCCTCTAAACAAGTTGGAAAAATAAGGAAAATTATATACAAAGCAAAATCAAATACTAATCGAAATACACAAAAACAACGGCATGTGGCAACAAAGAGATTAAATCGGAAAGTTGAGCAATTTGCAAAACCAGAAATCTAGAAATCTGTGCGTGCGCGTGTGTGTTTAAGAAAAGTGTTTTTGGATAAGTTTTAAAAAGCAAAAAGCTAAAGGAAAATGTTTGAGCCCTATGTGAAAATCAAGAAAAAGCGAAATGTGCATGAAATCTATGACAACGAGAATTTAGAGCAGCAGCGGGAGCAACAGCAACCTGCAGCAACTGCAGCTGGCGATAATTGTTGCTGCGAGAATGCGCCCGAAGTTGCAGCAACATCTGTAGTAGCAGCAACAGGAGCTGCAGCGGCCACTAGCAGCAGCAGCGGCAACTGCAGTCGCCTGCAGCAATTGATATCGACGCCACCAGTATTATTGCGGCAGCAGCAGCAACACCCACAACTGCAGCAGCACCAGCAGCAGCAGCAGCAAGCTGCGCCTTCGGTTTTGCAACAGCATTTGGGTCACCTGAATTACGAAAGTGGAGCAACTGCAGCGGCAACAACCAACAGCGCCAGCAGAAGTGGCTCGGCAACACTGGCGCAGCATTTGGCAAGCCCCAGCAACATATTGCAGGCGGCATTCGGCAGCAGCAACTTGCAACACATATTGACGCGCGCCGCCCCAGCCCACGTGCCCGTGTCCGTGCCCGTACCCTCGCCGTCGCCGCCCTCCTCCTCCAACAACAACAACAACTGCAGCAGCGCCTGTGCTGGAAATACGCATTACAACGGCGGCAACACCAGCAACAGCAGCAGCAACAGCATCATTGCCAGCCGCCTGTTTGGAGCAGCCTCCTCCTCATCCTCATCCTCATCGGCAGCATCTCCCTCCTCCTCATCACATCACCTGCATGGCCACCACTCGGCGCTGACCAACTCCATAACGAATCGCATCAATCAGTCCATTCGGCGGCATCTCAACCAGCAGCAGCATCAGCATCCCCTAAGCGCCTCCTCCTCCTCCTCGTCGTCCGCGTTTGCGTCCGCGTCCTCCTCCTCCGGCTATCAGCACTATCATCATCACCACCATAGTAGCAGCAGCAGCAGCAGCAACAACAGCCATCACCAACACCACAATCACCACAGCAGCAGCAGCAACTCTGCGAATACAAACCAACAACAGCAACCACAACAATCTCCTCTGTGCCTAGTATTATTAGTTAAATGCCCAAATTCCAAGGAATTTTGTAACGCCGCCGCAAATTTCTGTGATAAAAGGTAAATACCACAAATTACCGCCCTTAAATTAATTAAAAGAATATAAAACCTAAAGGCTATCAAATATAAATAAATATTATCCCAAGCTTCAATGCCAGAAGTTGATACAAAGTTGCTAAATACAGCAAATTACCGCCCTTAAATTAATTAAAAGAATATAAAACCTTAAATTAATTAAAACAATATATAGCTTAAAGGGTATCAAATATAAGTAAATATTATCCCAAGCTTAAATGCCAGAAGTTGACATTTGCCCATATGAGCCTGAGCCACACTTGCTTTATCTATTTAAAAAAGCAGTAGCCATCTAGTATTTAAATAATAAGTAAGAGGTGGTCTCTTGAAAGCAAAGAGATCATGTAAATGACAAAAGTTGAACTTTAAGAAGTTATCTAATGGGGTTTGCTGACTCAAAAACTTTAGAATCTTTACTTTTGTAAGCATTAACTGAGTACCATGTATGGCATAGTGTAGCCCTTTTAGCATTTTGTAAAGCATTTAGCATTTTATGTTAAGATTCCGCCGAGATTAAATGAAATTAGGATTAGGTAGAAAAAAAGGGCTACGGTCACACTACAAAATTATAAAAGAAAACAACCCACATTGAAAATAACAAGAGAGCGAATAAAATCAAATAAATAAAGAAGAATCCAGAGATAAACCACGATAACACTTTACTTAAATAAAATTAAAAAACAGAACTCTTATGAGAATTTCCCTTCTCTTTTTATAAAGAAAGATCAAGATCGCTATGACTAAAGCTTGCTCTACTTTTACCAAAATTTGATGCAGACTTTAACCGTAAAGGCAAAACCTTGACAATTCTATAAAACTACTTTTTCCCAATTAATTATATACCAAGTTTCTGACCACTTTAGCCATAGGCAATGGGTTTCGAAAGTAGTTTATTCGTATCCGGAAGTGGTAAGAATAAGTTCTCCCAGAATTGACTCATTTTTCAAGTAGAATTTGCCCCGAAAGGCAACAAGTAACCACAAACTGGCCCAACGAAATCCCAAAAAGCTCAGGGTGTGACCCAGTTTCGTTGCCCAGGACCTTTAGAACCACTTCCTGGGCAGAGCTACTTGCACCCTGAACTACTTGGGCTCGAGTAACCATTGTCACATCCTTGAATTATGGCCACAACAAACCCACCAGGCCGAGGCAACAAAACAACTGTTTGTTTTGTAAAAGTTTCTCTGCTATTTTGATTGTTTGCCACCGACGACGAGACTGCGTGTGTATAAACGTGGATATATACAATACTTTTATATATATATATTTAATTTTGATGACTTGTAGTTTCTGAACAGCCGAGAGTTATAGTCGCTACGACTTTAGTTTTAGCTGGCGCAACCTCGAGGCACAACCTAGATGGTTTTTTTATTTTCCGATGACCTTACTTGCGTAAGTAATTGGTTTCTTTTCTGATGATTTGCTTACTAATTCCATTGAACTGAGCTGGAAGCGGTGTCGTAACTCCTGCCGCCTGCCCGGGCGAATAATAAACAAAACTTAAGTAATTAAGTTCTCTCTGTGTATCGGCACCCTTAATAGCTGCTTTCTCTCTCGCCCCGTCGCAGCCAGCGTGTGTGCTCTCCTTTTCGCTCTCGTTGCTGCTGGCTTTCACACGGTGACCCCAAAAGGCGTTCGCCTAACCTCAAAAAGATGAACGGAAAATATATAAAAATTTGGTAAACACAAAACTTTTTTACCCGGTTTTGTTGGTGTATTTTTTTTATGCTGATGCGTTGTTCTCCATTGTGTTTTTACTTTTCTGTGTTTTTGTTTGAGTGGCACTCAATTTTCGGTTAATTAATGGGCGTGGGCGAAATTAGTGCACAGAGAAAAATTGGTTTTTAATTTTGGTCAAGCCCTTTGGGGCTAGGGTTACACTTTATGAAATTATTTTAATAATTTATAATTGCCTGAATTCCGACTTGGGAATTTTAGGAGCTCGTAGGCTCAACTCCTAACGCTTGACCTCGCAACAGTACTGGGGTTTAATTTTGGACAAGGTAGAGAGTGGTCAAGCCCTTTGGGGCTAAGGTTAGGCTTTATAAAAGTATTTTAAGAATTTCTAATTGTCTGAATTCCGACTTGGGAATTTTAGGAGCACGCAGGCTCAACTCCTAACGCTTGACCTCGCTACAGTACTCTTTTTATTCTTTTAAAGAATAGTATTTATGATAAATAAATGTTATATTCTATTTATTTTCAATATTCTACTTCAATACATTATTGTATATTAAATGGAACAAATTTTTAGCAAACAATTCAGAATAGATCTCAGTACCTAGTGTTGCACATTCAAATCCCAGTGATATCACATTAATACGATATTAAGCTTTATTAATTTTAAAAGATATACCGAATTTTCATAGAGTTAAAAACTTGCTTTAATAATAATCAATTGAATAATAACCCCTATTTTTTTTTTTGCTGTGCTTCTGCTTGCGTGACAACCTTTGTCATTTGGGGTCAGCAAACAGCTGCAGCAGCAACATCTACTGCGACAGCAGCTGCTGCTGCTGCTGCTGCTGCTGCTTTGTCATTGAAGAAGAGAGCTGGAGAATCGAGAATCGAGACCATGGCTCGTGCTTGGGCTCTTTCTTAGTGCTACTTGCTGCTGACCATGTGCCAGTAATTCAGTAATTGTTATTATTTATTCTCTGCCTTTCCCCATTCACTTTTCCCTCTACTAGGGCTGCGTTCTGTTCTCGTTTTCGTGCACTTGTTGCTCGATTTCTTTGGCCTTGCCTAGCCGGCTGCAAAAATTGCCCGATAATCCGCAATATTTCGAAAAAGAAATAAAAAAGAAGTAGAAGTCTTTGTCTCAGCCGCCTACTGGAAAATCTGAGTCATGTGGCCGCTGATTGCGGAGGGAGAAGCGAACGGACGGCTCTTTATCAGGGCTTTTCGGTTGGGGTTTTACGTTTGTACTTAAAATATATAGACTTTTAAGAAAAAAGAAATATATACTTGGAGTTCTGAAAACATTTTTGCAAGGTCTTTTGAATGGGAATTTCTTCTCATAAAATAAATAATTACTAATCTGTGTATGCTTTGGTCATCGCTGAAATATTTTGTAGAAACAAAATCTAGTAATGAAGTGACTAATGTGTGAATAATGTGGGTATATATTTAATATTATCTTAACAAGTGATTAGCTAGAAATAAGAGTGATGTTTCTAATGTTCCTAATGTATCTGTAAATTGCTTTTTTCGACAAAAAGAAAGCTTAAAGTAACTTCCAATTTGTAACTATAATTCATAGTTTAATTTCCCATCACAACCTTTACACCCAAAAAAAAAAATCTTCATAGAAACTATACGATTGTTACATGAATTCTATACTCTTGAGTATGAAAAATTTCGTATACAAATAATACTCAAAAATAACCAATTAAAACTATAGAGTATAAAAACTAAACTGTGCAGTATACATTTGATATTTTGAAGTATAAAACTATATTAAACTCGTTATACTGCTTGAGTATACTTTTAAGACAATGCGTAGAAAGGTTAAACTCTTGTTTTTTTTTTGGGTGTACATATGTATTATCTTGAAATCATTAACTTTTACACACTTATCTCCAGTTTGTGGCTATAATGTGTTGAAAGTATATTTAACTTGAGAGTTTCCTCAGCTTACACTCCAGTTTTTGAACCCGTAACCCCTTCCTGCCCATGGAATACCCTTCCCTCTTTTGTTTCGCTCTGCGGTTTTTGTGTTTTATCTGCTCGAATGGGAAGAGACGGGAAGTGTGCTTCGCTGATTTTTGATTTTATTCGAAAGGGCCAACGTATGGATATGTTGCTGGTCGCTGCTGGTCATGTTGCTGAATACCCGACAACATGTTGCTGCAGTACTGTAAAAAAATTGAATTTATGAAATTTATTTAGCTATTTATTAACCACAAAACTTTCCTATATTGAAATGCTTATCTAGTCAGTTTTTACAATTAATAATAATAACTAATAATGCTTAGCAGTTAATTTATTCTATTCTTATTTCGAAACCCAAAAGGTTTCTCTTTGTTTCACAGACTTTTCACCCCAAAAATCGTAAACCGAAAATCCCAGAAGAGATCGGAGATCGAGATCTCGATTTTGATCTCGATTTTGATCTCGATCTCGATCGAGATCGCGCGTCTTTCACTCACAACCCACATTTTATTTAGAACAGATCTCACCAAGGCACCGACCGGGGCGAGTGGCGAGAATCTCTTTGGCCAATAAAAAAGAAGATCTTTTAAGCCAACAAGATTGCGCCTAGTGAAAGACTCGAGTTCGAGGCGGCGGCTAAAAAATGAAGCCTGAAAACGCTGTAGTAGAAATCCCCAAGAAAAAGGCCAAAGAAAAAAAAGAAAGCACGACAAAAACAAAATGTGAAAACGCATGAAAGCCCGATCGCTCGATCGGCTCCACTCGGCGCTCACAATTTGTTTAGAAAGTGCAGAGAAAGAGGTAAAAGCGGCAAAATGCAAACAAGCCAAAAAGTTTGGGCCCCCAAAAACGATTCAATGAAAATTGGGCACACGGCACACACAGCACACATGTGGTTTGTGTGGCTGGCTTATTATTAATTTATTGATTTCGAACTCCCAAACTCGTTTGGCTGTGTGAAAATTTATTATACAACAAAAGCAGCTGGTAAAAGGCAGAGACACGCGCTAAAACGGCCACAACGTGCTCTGGGCTAAGAGAGCTCCAAAGAGAGTCCAAAAAGGGGGGGCTAAGAGGAAAAAGAGCCACCAGAGAGATCTGCAAACTATACTCGGCTCAGCGGTACGACGTCATCAAACTGGTTTCAGCGATTACATAAAGTCTCGTCGCCGTTCCGCTGTCAGCAAACTTGCTCTCGTTTTTTTGTAGCTTCGGGTTTAGCTGCATCGGCTTTTATTTATTATTGTTTTTTTTTTTGTGGCTGCCGATCGGGAGAAACTCTCTGCAGACGTCGCTGCCGGCGTCAGAAACGCCTACGCCAACACAGAAAATAAATAGGGGTGTTTTACAAGATCAATTGCTTGTAAATATATATTCCATTCAAATTAGCATTTATTTAATAATTACCTATACTTTCTTATAGTCAAAACGTCTATAAATTGTATAAGTAAATATATTTAACTATTCTGTAAGCATTAACTGAGTACTATGTATGGCATAGTGTAGCCCTTTTAGCATTTTGTTAAAGTAGCATTATGTAAATATGAATTTCCGCATTTGTGTTCCAATTCCGCTGTATCAAATAGAGATAAATTAAGACAATAAGAAAATTAGGATTAAGTAGAGAAAAAGACTACGGTCACACTACAAATTATAAAAGAAGAAAACAAACATGGAAAATAAAAAGGAAGCGAATAAAATCAAAGAAAAAGAGAAGAATCCAGACAGAAACTGCGATAACAATTCATTATCCATTTATTCGGATTTAATGTAGACTAACAGCTACAATTTTGGATCTCAAACCTCTTCCCATAATCCCAACAGTGATCTAAATTTTTTCCCCCTGTGCACACCACACCGCTCGTCACCCAACTAGATACACCTCATTTCCTATGCTGCCCCCGGCTTTTTTACGTAATCGAAATATGTTTTCCCTCCTCATTATTGTTTGTGATTAAATTAACACAAGCGCAAACTTTCATTTATGCTGCAATCCCTCCGAAACTCACAGCAATAAAAGTGTCAAACCAATGTGGCAAAAATGGTTTTGAGTTTTGGTCAGCTCGCTGCTGCTGCGGCCTAGTTTGGTTTTGTTTGGGCCAGAAACTGTGACACGGACCGATTAGCATTTCAAATCAAAAAAAAAACCAAAGAGCCAAACGGCAGTTATGTAAAAATTAACATTATTAACTTTATGCGTGGAAAATGGGACGCAATGTTTCTTCCGAATTGTGTCATGGTTTTATTTTTGGAGATTTATGAAATGAGATCAGGGTTTAAGGAAAATATGCTCGTGAAATATTTATTTAAGAGCTAAAATTATTATTTAAAAATCATACATTTTGTATGCAATTTATTATTCCTTACAATTACTTAAATAATAATAAGAATCATTAACAAAGTATTGAATTGTTTGTATGTATTGTTTAAAAATTCTTAAATAATAATAGGGATCATTAACAAAGTATTGAATTTTTTTCTAATCAGGATACTCGGTATTTTGTTATATTTCTTTCGTTTCCACAATGTTTTAAATACAATCCTTTAAATTTACAAGTACAAAAACAAAACCTACACATGGTCAAGAGGATTACAAAAACCAAACGTACGCGTGTGTTCTATTTTTTAATTTAATCGTGACTCAAGATCCGTACTCAGGCACACGAAAAGTGTTTCTAAGCAGTACGATAGAGCGAGAGGGTGAGTATTGACCTCTCGTTTTGGTTCAATGCTTAGGAACACTTTTCGCGTGTCTGAGTACGGAGCTTGAGTCACGATTAAATTAAAAAATAGAATAGAAAATAGAGTACGGAGCTTTAAACGGTGGCTTTTATCGTTGGGCTCCAATTTTGCCAATAAGAGCCCACCCATGTTATTGAATATTAAAAGAAGGGCTTATTATTAGAGATAACATTTCTCCAATCCCGTTGATAAGGTTGTTGATCCATTAATTGGCTTTGCTACAATTGAAATTGCCGAAGCCTTGTTAAAGGAAAAACTCTCTAATCGTTTAAGGGTATAATTATGGAAACATAATAATTTCCCCGCTCTTCGACTCGACTTTCGATTGTTTTCATTAGTGCGAAAAACAATCGCAGCAGCAACAACAACAGCAGGCAAATTTCACTCTACTTACATGATTTCGTACGCTTTAGCTTTATATAACAACAACAACAACTATAACTTTCACGAAAAACTGCAGGCAGGCGACGGCGAAACTGTGAAACTGCAGCAGCACCCGTGTGTGTGCGAACGAGAGGGCGCTCGTAACAGAGCCAGGCCAGACGCTGGACGCAGAGCTGGAGCTTTCTCTCCCTCTGCAAAAGTGAGCAGCAGCAGCAACAACAACATGTCGGCGGGGGCCAAAGGCAAACGGACGACGCAACGAATAGACTTTTTTTTCGAGTTCAGTTGAGTGAAAGACCCGCAAAACCGAAAACAAAACCAAAAGCCAAAAACCAAAAACGAAACCCAGCCAAAACTCAAAAGCAAAACGACAACAAATGGCAAAGAAAACGAACAGAGAAATGTTGAGCGTGGGAGTTTTTAAAATTAATATGCGTCAAATCTGTTGACACTTTTTATTACAAGAGGCAGTGGAGAGTGGAGAGTGGAGAAAATGATGGTGGAGATTTCAGAGTCGTCGTTAGTCGTAGTTGGGCACTCTCTAAAAATATTGTTAGGGTGTTAGGAAAAGGGAATTAAGTGTTGTACGTTTAAGAATATATTTTATAGATGCTATAGATCGTTGTGAGTTGGATCGGATCACGGTTTTTATAATGGAATTTTATCATATTTACTCAAGATATAAAGAATTATTTTTAAAATCTGATATCGAACATGTCTGTCCCAAGTTTTAATTTTTAGAAATATAGATTGTAGATTTTAAATTATATATATTTTTTTTAAACATCATTTAAAATGATATAAATAATGTTTTATGTAAAACCAAAAGTTGGTTAATAGGATTTCATTATAACACACATATTTTAAGATCAATTGGGTTGCTTGGATTAAATAAAATATAATGCTCTGCAAAAATATAAAAAATCACTATTTTGGCACCATAATGCTGATATCTCTATTAACTATACCAAGTCCATTTTTATTTAAAAGAATCCTGGTGTAATATATGAAAAAGAAATTAAATAAAATGTGAAGTTAGTCAAAAGTAAAAGCTTACAATTTTTTTCGAAATGCCTCTTTACCAGAAATACCTGAAAAGTAACCTTTCATAGTGAATTAGATCAATATTACATCTGAAATATATAGAAAATATACAATACTTTTATATAAAGTTTGAAATAAATATTTTGCTATAAAGATAAAGTAAATAATAATTAATCTACTTAGTTTACCTTCTAAAAATCCCTTCAACACCCCCTAAATTTCTCCTTGTGTCCAAGTTAACTACCTCTTTTGGGTGGGTATCATCATCGTTGGCGTTGCTCATGATGACGATGATGTCTGCCCCCTAAGATGTGGCTTGTTGCTCGTGTTGTTTTGGCCTGTGTTGCCTCCGTTGTTGCATTTGTGGCGGAAGTGGAGTTTTCGTTGTCTCAGAGGTTGCTTATTTTTGTTTTTTTTTTTGGGAGTTAAGCTTGCGTGGAGTTTCTCTTTTGAAATCATTTTCATTGGCATGAAAGTTCACATTATTTAAATTAAATTGCCGCCGTCGCTTCTTCGGCGACGACTGAAAAATGTATCTTTGCATCTGTGTGCTTTTTTTTTTTTTGCGACAACGGCGGCGCCGCGTATTTGTGTAAAAACAAAAAAAAAGAAAAGCCAAGAAAAGCGTTTCCTTTTGGCTCGAAAACAACGGCGGCGACAACTGAAAAGCGTTTTTCACTCAACTCGACTGGGCGGCGGAGTGAAAGGAGCAATTCGTTGTTGTTTTCGTTGTTTTTGTTGGTGAAAACGCCAAGTGAAAAGCCATGCGATAATTTGTTGTAAAAAAATGAAAAATTTTCACCATTTTCAGCTTGAGTTCGTTTATTATTGCCTTTTGTTGCTGTTTTGTTGTTGGTTGGCTTTATCAAATTTCATTTAAATGCTAATGAAAAGTTGCCGGAAGTGTGGAAAGCGCCAAAGCGAGTCGCTGGCAAATTATATAACTTTTTCCTTTTTTTCTCTCTTCACAATTCGGTTTGGCGGAAAAAGTTTTCCCTCCCTCTCTCTGGTCTCTCTCTGTCTGTAGTTTTCCCCATGAGCAGCAGCTGGTGTGTGAATAACCATCAATTTCTCTGCTCCCCAAAAAAAAAAAAGAAAGAAACGTGTTTTCTTTTGGCCAAAAATCCGATTTATGGCATTTCTTTAACGCGTGCTGCTTGGGGTCCCTTCAAAATAGAGGTGTGTCCTCCCCTGGATTTGTCATAAATTCCTTTTCTTTGCGAGGCGATCTCCAGGCCCACGCATCGCCAAAGGATCCCCCAGGGAGAGGCATACCTACACAGTAGAAAATATGGAGCTTGTTTTAGGGGAAAATTATGATAACATCAGGTTTATCTTTTATAGAGTCTGGTTTTATATATTAATTAGAAAGTTTTAAAACCAAAATGAGTCTTTAAAATTTAAGTTTTACATAAAGGAAGCTTAAAAATGATCTTTTTAAGATCAAAATATATGAAAAACATTAGTTCAAAAATATATTGATATACTAAAAGATCAAAAAGCTTTTTCTAAGGTTTAAATTATATAAAAAATAGTAAACCTCTCACTTAGCCTTAATCTTTCCTAAAAATATATTTCTTTATGTGTACAACTACGTACATATTGAATTCCTCGATCCATGACCAACTGGATTCGTCGCATTCCAGCTGTCTCTGGACCCTCATCCTTCGGAGCAGTGTGTGTGTGTGGGTTCGCAGTCTGCAGCAGAACTAATGCTCTCCGGTGGCTAAGTAAGCTGAGCTAATGGCATGACTATGGAAAATGGCAGGGCCAAAAGGGCATTAAAGCCGCGGTGTGTGTTTGCCAAACAATTTAAATTTATTTAAGGGGTTCCTCTTTAAATATGGAGGTACACATGCCTACAGATGGGTTTCTGTATTAAATTTAAAAGGGAAAAAGAGTGTCTTGTGTTTAGTAAATATTTGTAAAGACTTGAGAGTTAAAAATATAAGATTATTGTGGGATATATTAAGAAATAACTATTTCTTTTATCATTTTTAAATACCTTATATACTTTTAAATAATGATTATTACTTCTCACAATTATTTATGGTTTCTTAAGGGATTTTTGTGACATTTTCTCCCTAAAAAGATAGGGATCACTCTTATTACTTTGACTTTTGGTTGAGTCAGAGTCACCTTTACCCGCCCTAATTCAATTACAAAAGTTCTGACTGAGCTTCGTGGCTTCCAAGTTCAGCCTTCTGTTCTCCTCCTTCTATTCTCTCCATATCTGTGATTTTGTCATTTGCCTTGGCTGGGGCGCCAAACAAATGATTTTCAATGTCATAACAAAACAAACTTTTCTGTTTTCGGCGGCCCCGGCCCTTGGGAGAGGCGGTGGTATGTGCCTCAATGCCAAATCAATGTCATTAACATTAAGGCACACTCACTAAAATTGAATAAAGCGGCTGAGCTCAGCTCGGCTCGGGTTTTTGGTGTTTCGGCGTTCGGTTTACGGTTTACGGCTTACGACTGACTACGGTTTTTTCACCTTGACGAGCTGCGTCAACCTTTTGATGGCTAACGCACACACGCGGGCCCATTGAAGGTCCTTCAGCTTGATTTTGATGATGGCCATCAAAATCGCCAGCAGCAGCAGCAGCCGAGAGAGCTGAGGCTGAGCTAAACTGAGAAGTGAGAACTGAACGCTGAGCACTGAAAATGGAAAGCGGAAAACGGGCAGCACCTTGAAAATCTCAACCTTGCCGTTGCGTTGCTTGGCGTTGAGAGCTGCAGCCTTGCACAGATTTTTCCTACATTTCCTACGCTTAATTTGTGCACTGGCAAGAAAAAAAGGGATTAGACTGGAAAATGAATTTAGATCCCGAAAAATGCTAAAAGAAATATTAATATTAATTTAGTTAACAATATAAAGAGGTTTAATGCCTTTCCTACACTAATTTATTAACTCAAAACTATTAGTTAATTTGTATTTATTTTTTAAATCGGATATTTACATAATTTTTACCTTTTCTGACTTAAATTGAGGTAATTAATATATTGTTCACCTTTTCGGACTTTATTTTTTTTACTTCTTATATTTTTCCCAGGGTTTCCTGCATATATTTTGATACTAAATAAATATTTTAATATTTCCAATTTCGTTACATTTTAAATAAAATATTTATATTAAATTAGTTAACAATTTAAAGAGGTTTAAAGCCTTTCCTTAACTAATTTATAAACTCAAAGCCCTTATTTAATTTGTACCTACTTTTGAACAACGGATTTAATATATTATTCACCTTTTCGGACTCTAGTTTCTGTACTTTCTATATTTTCCCAGGGTTTCCTGTCTTTATTTGATATAAAATAAATATTTTAATATTTCCAGATTCATTTTATTTTTTCTCCTGGTGTAAATCTCGCAGCTTCCTCTGTCATTTGCCTTCTTCCATCTGCATCTGCGCACTGAGACAAACACACAGGAGAATAGCAGATTGTTATTGTTGCTATTGTGCGTCAGCGAGATCCTGCTGCCATCTTTCCTCCCCCTCTCTCCTCTCCTCCTCCGTTTGCACCTTTCCAAGATGAGCAACGCACATCATCCACATCCTCATCCTCACTCACCTTCGCCCTCAACCGCCGCCGACTGACCCATTGTTTGTCAATTTTCCACTCCTGGCTACATTTCCTTGGTCCATTGTTTGTCTCGTCATCTGCAGGATTTTTGGATTTTAGATTTGAGTCGTGATTTTTCCAATTTTCCCGGGTCCATCAGTCAGTTTTCCCTCGCTGCTCCTGCGCAACGGTTGTGCTGTGTGTTTTTCTTCTTGTGATATTTATGCCGTCTCTCGATAATTACTTCTACGTGAAAAAAGCTTCAAAAGCTCCATCTCTTCTTTATCTCTGCTATATCCCTCCGTTCTCTGGCAATACTGGGTTTCCGAAGAGTTACTGTAAAAGAAATATATATAGCTCTCCGCCTTTGCTCCATTTTTCGTCCATTATGAACGCCGCACTTTTTGGCGCACTTTGTTTTATGTTGTCCAAGCGTTCGTGTCGTCTCGTTCAAAGTTTATATTAAAAATTAATTTTGTTTAAAGAATTATAAGAACATTTTCGTCCGCGTTTATTCTGTGTTTTAATTTGTGTGTTTCTTCGAACGAGCGGCAAGCTGGAGAACTCTCTGCTGTTGAAGCTGCTCAATCTTTTGGCCCGGCACTCGAATTCCGATAGCAATTTCGTGAAAGTTGAATTCGAGCGCAGCATCATGGATCTAATACAGGAGCCAAGGTGACCACAAAAGTCTTGAATTTAATTTTTAAAGAAAATGTGTTAAACATGGCGATGAAAACATAAGGAATATTCAAAATAACCTTCAAATTTTTACCTTAAAAAAGCTGTGAAGTCAAAGAGAATTAAATTCTTACGTATACCTATTAAAAACATTTTTAAATAATTTTTAGGAAGTTAAGGTTTAGGTTTTCCTCTTTAAAAAATTTAAAGATATTATTTTTCTAAGCAAAGTGAAATTTTCTTTATAAATAAACCGAAATCTACCTTTTTCTTAATATAATAAGCTTAATTTAAGAATTATTTACCTAAAAATGTATATATATTTTAGAGGAAGAAGTCTCGAACTTCTTAAGAAAATTACCTGAAGTAACCCTTCATTTAAAGCGCAGACTCTGGCTTTTTTATTCCATATTTAATGATAAATCTAATTTTAACTATATTTCCTATTTTATTTATAACTAATCCTTAATTTTCCTCTTCTTGAATCCTTGCAGATTGCCGGTGAACGAATGTCAGGCAAGCCAAACAGCTAGAGTCACCTCAAACCTGCACGCATCCAGTAGCACGATGGCGGTCAGCCGCGTTCCCTCGCCGCCCTTGCCGGAAGTTAATACGCCAGTCGCCGAGAACTGGTGCTATACGCAGGTAAGTCCTAGTCCCTCCCGGTCCCAAACCCGACTTACAGAACGGGGATTAAATTTCCGCCACATCCTCCGATGTTTGGTTTTTGCATTCCTATGGATTTGCTAACGGCTGAGCCATCTGAACCGATCGGATTTCACTCAAATTCTCACTGTAAATGCACTTCCGTTCAGGGAGAGAGAGGTGCTCAGGTACAGGTGGCTCAGGTGGGCGAAATCCGAGAAGGTTGTTACAATATTTACAGAGGGGAGCCCTTACCCTTACCCTTGATTAAATACGTTACACCGAAATTAACCCCTATATTCTTCTCCTATTTATTTATTTCCAAACAGGTCAAAGTGGTTAAATTTAGTTATATGTGGACCATAAATAACTTTAGTTTTTGTCGGGAGGAGATGGGTGAGGTACTCAAATCGTCCACATTCTCAGCCGGTGCTAATGACAAACTGAAATGGTGAGTAAATCATTTTACAAAACTCCCAAGGAACTTACTAAATCGGAATCTTATCTGATCCATTCAGGTGTTTACGGGTCAACCCCAAGGGTCTCGACGAGGAGAGCAAGGATTACCTATCGTTATACCTACTGTTAGTGTCGTGTAATAAATCCGAGGTCAGAGCCAAGTTCAAATTTTCCATACTGAATGCCAAGCGCGAGGAGACCAAAGCCATGGAATCCCAAAGGTACGAGTAATCTATCGTTAATGAGCCCTTGGAATCTTTATTAATCTGTAATGTTTGGTATTCCAGAGCTTACCGCTTCGTGCAGGGCAAGGATTGGGGCTTCAAGAAGTTCATCCGCCGCGACTTCCTGCTGGACGAGGCCAACGGCCTGCTGCCGGAGGACAAGCTAACCATTTTCTGCGAAGTGAGCGTGGTGGCGGACAGCGTCAACATCTCCGGGCAATCCAACATTGTGCAGTTCAAAGTGCCCGAGTGCAAGCTGTCCGAGGATCTGGGCAATCTATTTGACAACGAGAAGTTTAGCGACGTCACGCTCTCGGTGGGCGGTAGGGAGTTCCAGGCGCACAAGGCCATACTGGCAGGTAAGGTTTACAAACTTAAAACTCCTATTTAAAATTCTAAATAAATGAATTTGAAAATAACAGCGCGCAGCGATGTCTTTGCGGCCATGTTTGAGCATGAGATGGAGGAGCGAAAGCTGAATCGTGTCGCCATAACGGATGTGGATCATGAGGTTCTTAAAGAAATGCTGCGATTCATATACACGGGCAAGGCGCCCAACTTAGAAAAAATGGCTGATGATCTCCTAGCGGCTGCTGATAAGGTAAGCTCTTGCCTAAAAGTTTTAGGCTAAAACTCCCTTCTTATAGCACAAAATAATTAAATATATAATTTAAATTTACAGTATGCACTCGAAAAGCTGAAAGTGATGTGCGAGGAGGCGCTGTGCGTCAATCTCTCTGTAGAAACAGCAGCCGAAACACTAATATTAGCTGATCTCCACAGTGCGGATCAATTGAAAGCACAAACGATAGATTTCATAAATACGTGAGTATTTAGTTACAAATTATATTTTTAGTGTAAACTCCCAGGGTTTTATAACGGCGGATGGCTTTTATTTTTATAACTTTTCCTTTTTCTCGATCCGAAACGTGTCGATCGCTCTTTTTGCCAAACCAAAGTGACTGTATATGCTTTTCTTAAAAATCTTAAAAATTAATAATTATTATTTTCTGCTTACAGTCATGCCACCGATGTGATGGAAACCTCTGGCTGGCAAAATATGATCACAACACATTCACACTTGATAGCGGAGGCATTTCGTGCGCTCGCCACACAACAAATCCCACCAATTGGACCACCAAGGAAGCGCGTGAAAATGAGCTGAAACAACAATGCAAAGACAGCAGCAGCAAAACCAACAACAAGAAACCGTACACCAATCCGCAACAACAACAACAACAACAACAACAACACCAACAATACCAACAATCGATTCAACAACATTTGTAATAGGAACGATAACATCTTGAATGTGAAATATTTGATCGATCGATTGGCGGTTAACCTCAAGAAAGCATACGGCAATACTACAGCAACAATAATCAATTTTATCAACTACAATTACCACAACTACACCAACAACCACAACAACAACCACACCAACAACAACTACTACAAAAACCCCATGAAGAACAGCAGGAAGATAGCGCATGATGCAGCTGAGATTCAGAGAAGGCAGTACCGTTTATTGTTTCGATTTCGAGTAATTTAATTCATTTTGATAAAAGATAACTTGAGTTTAATTGTATTTTATTTGTTGATTTAATATTTACCTATGATTAATATGTTTACGAGTAATAATTATTAATTAATGCTAATCTTAAGTCCCCCAAAAGCAGCAATTAAAAGTAAAACAAAAAAACTAAAAAAAAAACGCATGTAATAAGAAGAGAATACCAACAAAAGAAGAGCATAAAAAACAAAAACGTAAAGTAAAAATAAATTAAATTTAAAACAAAAATCGAAAGAAAAAAAAGGAAAAGAAACCACAAAAAATAAAGAAATTCACTGAGAAAGCAGCGTCACTATTATTATTATTATTATTATTATTATTATTATAATTACCGATTACTGCGTATAATTACAAAGCGTACACTTTGATTGTGATGTATATTCGATGAGTAACGAGTAAAGAGTAAATGAGTAATGCATAATGATACGGATATGATAATGAAGTTGATTTATATATTGTGTATATGTAAAACTCGGAACAATTTTCAATGCATTCAAGGTTTTATTGCACCCGCCCACCAATCCACTTCCGCCTTCATTTTTGTATTTTAATTGAGGAGTGTGCTGTTCCATTAAATGTATAAAAACTTATTGTTATTTACCACAAGTTCTCAATTCTACCACCGCCTAAGTAACAAATTCGAGCGTGCACTCCTCCTTCTTTTAAAATTCACTTCTTAGGCTTTCTCGTTTCTCTTTTCTTTTTTTCTTTTTAAGTATTTAAAACACCCGCAACTTGTTTCTCTTTGTTTAAGCGCAAATGTAATTAATTTGTTGTACAAAAACTCTAAAAAAACAAACAAAACATTGTCGAAATAAAAGCAAACAGTAGCAATTTGTGTATAGTAAGCAGATAAAAATTGAAAGAAAAAAACAAACCACAAACATTATGGCATCAATTCATTTCTGCAAAGGGGAGATTCTCTCTTGGGGTGAGTCGGAGTAAAGTAAACGTGATAACAATATTTATCTAACTATTAAATAATTAAAGCGAAGAAAATGGTGTAGAACGACGACATTTTTATATGCTAAAACAGCAGATCGTGTAGGAGTTTAACAGAACAAAAACTTCAGGTATTCAGGAAAGGGTAAAATAATAATTACAATAGGAGCAACTAAGAGCGATATTTCCATATTCTATGTGTACTTCCGATTGACTTTGCATGTGATTTGCCATCAGAACAGAACAGAGAAAGTGTAAATAACCTAGCCTTAGCCTTAGTCGCAGCATCAGCATCGGTTCTACTTTTGTTCTAACTAACTAGTTACGAGTCCAAATGCTTTAAGTCAGTGTATGTGCGATGTATAGTAATCTAGGTAACCAACATTAGCCTTTGAATAGATGGGATAGAGGTGTCAAATTACCGGTAGCACTATCGATAGTATCCATGGTTTGTATTCAGCTTGCACCATCGATAGTTTGAAAACAATCGCAATAGTATCGTCCCCATACATTATTATATTTGTTAGCTTCAAACCAAACCAATTCTAATTAGAAAATGAAAATCTATACCACAAGATAACAAAACAGAACAAATTTGTCTGACTATTTTTATTAATTTTTAAATAATTACTATATTAAATCTTAAATCTAAAAATCTTTATCAAACTACCCTCAACTTTTTTGAGAATTTTATTAGATGAACACCCCTTTCTTTTACAAATTTAAATAGGTCGGTACTATGGCGATAATATAGATACAGAAAGTTTGGGAAAAAAACTCGAAACTATCGATGGTGCTAATACCGGTAGTTTGACATCTCTAGGATGGGAGAGAGAGTATATGTTTTGTGGCATGCTTTGTTAGCTATTTATCACATCCTAATGGTAATCCGAAGGAGGCAGAGCTCCCAACTAGCAGTTGACCCTACTCAGTTGAGCCAAGCCAGTTACGGTCTTTCAATGACAGTCCTTAGAGAGCAATTCAGTTGAGCGCTCGCACATTAAGGGTCAGCAGATGACCAAAAACGCTCAACTGTTATTTGCTAAGAGCTCGCATCCTGATCATCCTCCTGCTAAATTTTGTTGTGTTGCAATTTAGAGGGAAATCCGTTTCGGGGGTAGACGAAATGTAGCGATCTACGAAAGTGTATCATCTAGTGAACCGACAACAACTTTTTATGCATGCCAACAATCTAAATGTGTAGAGAAATGACAAAGTGAAACAAAAAGAAAACGAAAATCGACAACACCCATTTTTAAAAAGCAAAACTTGTAATTGTATTTAAACGAGATATTAGATAATAAATTAATATGTTCTAAAATTACTATCCCTATTTCTTGTCCTTCTGCTCCTCGAGGAACTGCTGCAGCAGTCCGCCCTCAATGGGAATGGTCAGCTGCTCGGAGCCGTCCACACTGCGCTTGGACTTGACCAGCTTGTGGTCGAGGAACTCGGTTAACTGGGCGCGCAGGGCGAGATCGGAGCTCACGAGGAAGGCCTCACGGCAGCTGGAGTACAGGTCGCGGAACGGCATGCCCTGGTAGGTGGCGTTGCCCTTGTTCTTCAGCTGATACTTCACAATCAGCATGTAAATGCCGCGCGAGTTGGTGGTCAACGAGGAGAAGACGCTGCGCATCGAGGAGAGGGCCAGTTCGCCGGAGTTCTGCACCAGCAGGGAGTTCTCGAAGGCAGTCTCGTCTGTATAGGGCAGCATGGTGGTGCAGTCCCACCACGAAAAGTTGAAGCTGCTCAGCTTGCCCTGGTCCCAGACTGCAAAGAGACAAAGGGTTAAAGGGTTAAGGCTCCATCCGACTCCAGATTAGAGCTGGCAAAAAATAGGTGTTTTGCACTATCGATTTTTTCGATGTTTTACTAGTGAAAAATCGATATTATCGATGTTTCCTAAGACATACAATTTATGCTTATAAAAATTAAACGATAAAAACGATTTCGGCTTTAAGGGATTAATTTCCATTCATGATTCCAGCATTCGAGAAACCAAGGCTTAAAATTGAGTCTAGTCGGTCTAATAAAAACATCGATAGTGCGAAAGACAATCGATTATTTTTAAAAAAGTTTAAAAAATCGATACTATCGATAGTGCTTCGATGTTTTGCCAGAACTACTCCAAATACTCACGCAGCGGGGTATTGATGTGATCGATGGAGGCCAGCAGATGGATGTTGGGCACTCGCGCCAGCCGGGACAGTATGGCCTGGGCCTTCACGTTGCGCAGCATAGCTCCATCCAAATTATGGACAATCAGGAAGAGATGGGTCTCTGGAATCAGCGAAAACTCCTCCTCGATCATGTCCACTGCCTCGTGGGGATTCCCCGGACTAATGCCTGCGTCCAGAATCTCGCCTGTGATGCTGTCCAGCACATCCTTCAGGGTCAGGCTGGGGAAGAAGCCGTTGATCACCAGCACCGTCTGCTTGGCCAGCACCTCGCGGTGAAAGGCCTGCAGCAGCTGCCGCTTGGAGCCCAGCCCGTAGAGCAGCAAGTTGAAGCCCTCGTTGAGGATGCACATCCACTTGGGAAAGTACGAGCGGTACTCCTCCATAATCGCATTGATGGAGGCCTCGTGCTCCGCCGATAGCTTCATCTCCGAGAGCAGGCTAAACAGGCGATCGGCGGCCAGCCGGGGATTCTTCAGGCGGTCCAGCGTGTGATCCGAGGTGAGGATCTTGGTGCTGGCATGCGAGTGGAAGTAGCCGTCGCTCTCGGGGACAAACTCATTGGATTTCTTGGCCCGCGCCGTCTGCCGGAGTCGGGCGGCCGACGGAGTTTTGGGCAGAATGGGGACAAGAATGGCGCGGCGCGTCTTGCAGGGCGTCTTGGGCTCATCATCGTCGGCGGCATCACTCTCGGAGGAGGAACCAGTGCTGCTGGCGCTGCTCATAGAATCCTCACTTGGTTGGAAGTCGCTCTCGTCTCCTGAGAAATCCTCGTCGCCGGAGTCTGCCACTATTTTGGCAATCTCTGGAAAGGTAAAGGTTACTCAGCTTGAGAAATTGTGGCTGAATGGAAGAGCTGGCGACTACCCACGATTCTTGACACGGCTGCGCACATGGGAGGGCGTCTTGGGCTGATCTGCGGCGGACCTCTTGCGCTTGGTATCCGGCGTCTTTACCCCCAGTCGCGGCGTCTTCGGGGTCTTGGGCGTGCGGGGCGTGGCATTGAGGGCGGCCAGGGCCATGGCATCCCGTTTTTTGGGGGTGTTGAAGCCGAACAGGCTGCTCCCGGCCACATTGTACTCGGATTGGATGAGATTCAGGTCTTTGGACGTGGGCCTGGCGGCGTTCTCCACCTCCTCCTGATCTCCCAGAACCCCCTCTGCTTCGTCCTCCTCCTCCAGAATCCCCACTGCCTCCGATTCGCCCGTTATGTCCACATCCTGGGTCTCATCGTCCGAGCACTCCACATAGTTCACCACCACGTGCTCGTGCTCCTGCCGCCTGCTTCCATTCTCCCGCTGATAAGCCTGGTACTTCTTGGTGGGACTCGGCTGGCGGGTGGAGCGGCGAGTGCTTCGTTGGGAACTCGCCTGGGTTTCCGTTTCCTCAATTCCTACAATGGCCATGTCCAAGTCCGCGGATTCATCCTCCGAATCTGTGGCGATTTGTATCGTTTCCCGGTTCTGCTTGCGCGGGGTCTTGTAGTGGCCGCCGCTCATCGTGCATGCCAAGTTTCGCGGATATTTAAAAGTTTGTAAACAAAATGAGCTCAAAATTCGACCAGGGGCGGACAGCTCGAAGCCAGAAGAGGCGGGACTTATCGATAGACATTGGATTATCTGGTCACACTCAGAACATGGGCGTTGCCACACTTTGTTTTCAAATTTAACGGCCACTTCTAGCGAAGACCCACACCTTGAAACAATGTCTGGTAACGTTGCAGCTGCGTGGCCATTTTAATTGACGACCGTTATTGAATTAGAAAGTAGGAGCGAGAGGGAAAGCCACTAAGTGGAAAGTTGAAGATATTAATTTCCAGATGAGCTAAACAAACTAATTTAAAGTTAAAATTACAAATTTAGATTATATTACTGACAATTAAATGGAAATAAAATAAATAAAGGAAAAAATAGAACATATAATGGAATATAAATGTATATCAAATGGCCCCCGCCACCTGCAGCTTAAAAAAAAAATAACGAAAATTTTAGAACAAGAGCTTAACAATTTAAAAAAAAATTAAATTCAAATTATAAGCAAACCAAAAATTTACAAGGGATAACTGGTGAGACCGAAAAGAAGTTGAAAAGGGTTTGGCGTAATTTGTGTGTGTGTGTGTGCAAAAGTGCAATGTAACTAATAATTTTATTAAGTACAGTTCCTTCCTAATTAGGAATTGCAATTGTGTATTGCAATACACAAAAATATTTTTAAAAAATAAAATTTTCTAAACAAAACCAAAAAAATGTAAATAATAAAATATTAAACACATTTTACATCCAGGCGGGGATGATCCACCTGCCAAGAATGCTCCACCAGAACAATTTCCAATTAGGCAAATTTAAATAATTAAAATAAAAAAATAAAATAAAATGAAAAAAAAATAAAACAAATTAATAATATTATCTTGGCAGTTGCCAGATATGCTCCACCTAATCTAATCCAGAGGATCCACGGCCCCCAAAGCCGTCTAAACTGCGGAAACCCCAGTTTAATTTGGTGCCGCCCAAAACAGCAATTACACCACAGACGTCAAGGGATGAAAAAATAAAATAAATTAAAATTAATAATATACCAAATAAAAATAAAATTAATCAATATATATACTCAGAGTTCAAATTACACCGAGTACTTAAGACCACCAAAAAAGGAAGTGAACACGAGCTCGAGCACAAACACCGAGGACGATGCCGAAGCTCAAAAGAAAACGTGCTATAAATCAAGAAAAAAATAATAAAAATTAAAATCACTAAAGTAAAATAAATATAAGTGAACAGGTAGGAGCCTATTCACTGGACGATGCTTACACCATGTCGTCCGAACACTGAATGAAATAAATGAATATATTAGTTGGGGTTTGCAGTCTTGACACTTGATGTCACGGGTTGCTTGGATCAAAATCAAAACCATCAAAACTACTAGAAATGTATAATTGTGCCTGTGAGTTGTGCCTATGTAAACATAGCTTTTAAATTAAAAGTTTCAATACAAAAAAAGTAAGTACACAAATTCTTTTAAATACTTCCCGCTCAATACATCGATAGTGGAAAAACATTTAATCGATGTGTTCCCAACGAGTGTTCCCAGATCAGGGGTTTTCCCCCAAGATGTAGGGGTTTTTTGAATCGGAACGATTGATTTAAAATTTTTAAGAAAATCTCTATTAAATTGCTTTTTTTTTATTATAAATCACCTAAAATGGCGAAAATATCAAACTAAATACTTGGCCCGATGCGCCTCATCCACCACAATGAGGATCACTCGTCCATACTGTGCAGGCACGGCTCCTCAAAGACTCCAGCTGAGCAGCAGCTGTTCTCATCTTCTATAGACTTTTAAATTAATTAATAGCTTTCAATATTCTGGTCGTCTGCCTGCCGGAGTCTGACGGTTTTTTAATAGGACCCAACACCTTTTCAATGAAAATACGAAAAAAAAGAATTCAAAATGCTGCGGTTTTTTTTAGTTTGCCACCGACGGTCACACTGGGGAGGTTTTGGCAAATGACGTCACGATTTGTGGGATTTTTTAGGGGGAAAGCAAAATTTTCATCTGGTAACACTGTTCCCAGCCCTGGCTCGGTTCGGATCTGTTCGGCTGTCTTCGGCTTCGTTCGGCTATTCGGAAACCTATAAATACAAGCACGGACAGGGTGAAAAATACCAAGTTCCCTTTTGTTTAGTTTATTCGCATTCGGCAAACTGTTTGGACGTTAGTTTCCCGATTAAAACCGCTCCGTCGCCGGAAAGCCCGTAAAATTTGAAAACGCCGGCTAGAACTTTGTTTGAAAATCTGTTGTGTTCGTGCAATAAATAAGCAGTGCTCGCGATTCGTGTTAATTTCGCAATCAAATAATTGTGGCCAGTTCCGAATAAAACCAGAAACCGAATGGTAGTGCTGCGCGCCTGATAAATACAGTTGAATTGCGCGCCATGTGCGGAATGTGCCAGGAATAAATAGAGAATATTCGATCAAAGTACCGAGAAAACAACGGTGTTTCGTTGCCCAAAAAGCGAAGAACCGTTGAACGGTTCAACGCAGCAGCAGACCAAAGCGGAATCGACCAAAACAAAGTGCATGCTAAAAACAAAAGGTTTTCGAAATGTTCGAACTGGAGGATTACTCGAGCGGCATACACGAGGGCTTCTTCAGCAAATATGCGGTAAGTATATACGTAGTATATGGCGGTGGAGTGGAGGCAACAGCTTAATAACGTTTTGCACACAATTTGCCGGCCGGCACACACATGCTCAAGTGCACACACACAGGCGCGCGCAATTTATCGGCAAAATTCAAAATTTAACGTTCGTTTCGCGTCGACAAAGCAGCTCTCGCGTTCTCTTTTCCTAGTATTTCCCCCAGGTCCCCACTCTCCACTCCACGGCACTCTCCACTGCCCCACACTCCCCAACCGTTCCCATTTTGATACGGCAGCAAACCCACCACTGCGGCGAAACTTTGGTTCCACTCGCCATCTCGCTCTCCCCTTCGCTGGCCGATTGCCCCTCTCGCTCACACCAGAGCTTTGTTGTTGACTCGGCGCTTCGTCGTCGCCGCGTTTAACGTGCAATTTTGAATTTCAACTTCGCCGCACTGGGGCCTGACGACGACAGTGTGTGCGTTTGTTTGAGTCTGTGTGTTTACTTTTGATCGTTAAGCTTTGAAAATCTTCTTTTCGCCGTTTCGCTTTTTGCTCTTCGCTGTTCGCTGTTCGCTTTTCGCTCAATGAACGGATGATTAATTACAACCGGAACAGCCGACGATAATAAATAATGGACCTGGAAATTCTGTGCACAGAACGAACGCACTTCCTCATCTTCGTTGGGCTTCGGGTTATTAACTTGGCTAGCTGGAGACTCGGCGACTGTTAATGTTAAGCCGGCTGTTAATCGCCTGTTGTTTGATTTAAGTCGAAATCGAGCAACAGTGCGGATTTTAATTCACTTTTTCGCCAACGGCTTGGGTGCCTAATTTACTTTAATTTCTTTCCCCTCACACAAGAAGAGTTTCTATTGTTGTAGTCATGCGCAATTTACTTAACTTATTTATTGTTTTGCCTCACACACTTATACAGCGGGGGTTAAGATAATATAGCATATTTTAGCTGGAATTATTGGCACAGAAATACGGTAATTTTGATAAATTTGTGGAAAAGAATCAAGTAAAACCACCTCTTAACGAGGTGAGATTAAAGTGACGATGGCACATTCAACTCATAAAATTTCTGATACCAAATTTTGTGACGATTTATAGTTATTTAAACAAAATTTTTTAAAAAGTGTTTAATTAGTTTCAAAATCGGCACGCTGCCAGTTTTGCCTTTTTAAAATTTTCAGCTAAAAGTAGCTCCAATTTTCAAAATTTTCAATTTCTCCTAAACTAATCCGTTTTTGAAAAATCTTAGTATGCAGTTACAAAGAGGCTTGAAATACCTTTCGATCAAGATATAAATGGTTCTGATCGGACTATCGTAGCAGTTTTTTATTTTACGGCTTGCGCACCACAGTCTCGGTGCTCATCGTCACTACGTGGACTGCCGTCCACAGTGATAAATCTCTCAATAATTAAAAAACAATAATCTCAAGGGAATTTCGTTATCTAGAATATTCCATGAGAAACTTAGTTTGAATGAACTGAATCTAGAAGGATTTCCTTAGCGATCTTTGAATCTTTATTATCCTTACATTATTCAAGAAACAAATGGGAATAAAAATAAATAAATACGGAATTTCCAATTTTCACCAATTTAGATCGCAATTCGATTCTTTTCGCAACGAAAGAGAAGGGAGTTCTATCACTTCTAGCCTGCAAGGGAAGGTGCTACTATCTTGGCCCCAACTGTGGACATGTGTACTCGTCTGTGTTTCACTGCTCTTGTTGCTGTTCGCTGAGTTTTCGTCTTGGGGCCTCTTCTTCATGGCTTTTGCGTTTTAAACTTTTTGAAGGCCAAGCGTTCACCTCGAACCTTTTGGCTTTTTGCTGCTTTAGCCGTCGCAGCCACCAAAGTGGTTAATGATTTTAGCCAAGGAGTGGCCACTAAATTGTAGTTTCAGTTTAAAGTCATCCTAGTAACTGACCTCCAGCAAAGCTAGCGGGATTTGGGAGCTTCAATGGCAAAGCAAGGAGTAACGGACTCTTGAAGCATGTGCGCCTGTTAAGTGCAACATGCAAAACTCCACACATACACACACACTCCTACTTTCAGGCGCCACAAGTGTGTGCGTGTGAGAAGGGGAACAAAGAAAAGCAAACAAAATAAAAAGTGCTCAAAGCGAAATGAACGTTTTATCTTGGTGTTTTTTGCCGTTCAGCGAGTGTGAGTGTGTGCGAGCGAGAGGGGGCAAAGGCAAAACAAAAGAAAAAGCAACAGTCCGATTCCCACATCAAAAGCTTTCTCACACACACACTCTTCCTCTCGCCTTCTCACTCGCTCCCTCTCTGTCGCACCGTTCTCTTCTTTTTCTCTTATGTTTCGGCAACCTTTGTTGCGGCAACACACCGGGCAACAAAAAGAAAAAGACAAAAATCAAAGCCAAAGCTAAAAGGCAAAAAGCCAACCAAGAACAAAACTTCAAAGTTCAACGCGCTTTCCATGGGGATTTTTAGTGGGGACTGGGAATACACCTACCCCAAAATGCACACTCGCACGTATGCAGGCGGGTGGCGGAAGGACAGAGAGAGCGAGAAAGAGGAGAACACAGACACTTGTCTGCCTGTTATGAGCGCCCAGCTGTATGCCGCATAGATTTTCTCACGGCCCGAGCACACAGACACACAAACTGCCGAAAACAGACAGACAGGCACATTTAACTCCCCCTCTTTCCACCCAACCACCCAGCGATGGGAGGCTGCAATTATTTAGTGGAAATAGGGAAAAATGCAGCTGTGCCGGAATATTATCAGTCATGTCTTTGAGTTAGAGCTGTAAAAACATCGATAGTGCCCTCACTCGATATTCTCGATAGTGATAGTCCAAACCATCGATAATATCGATACTATCGACAAAATAAAATGGGTTAAAAAAGTTTTTTTTGCTTAAACAAACCAGATTAAAGGGCATATTTTATATAATAAAACAAATTCAAAAAATCCAATCACATTACTTTATATAAAGATAGTTTTTGATATTCATGATTCATAATTAATAATTAATTGATAATGTTTTGTTTCTATCTTAAGAATATAAAAATGTATGAATATATTTATTATGATATTATATTTATTGGCAAAAAACTTGCAAATTTTATACGAATTCACTGATTTGCTGCTAACGCGATGTATCGATGGTGGAAAAAACAATCGATGGTGACCAGGAGCACAGTACCATCGATAATATCGATAGTACCGTCGATAGTTATACAGCTCTACTTTGAGTCTTTAAATATTAATAATATTTTAGGTAACTAGCTATTATATATGGCTTAAAAAATAAATTAAATCTTTGTTTTGACTTGAAATAAAATATAATCTATTAGATATTAAACATAAGCAGGCAGAGCATGTTATATTTGCAATAGAAAGAAAGACATTTATTCAGTTCCGAGTCAAGATATGAAAACTTCTCCCTCTACCTCTCACATCCGCAAGATGCTTTCGAGGCAATCAACTAATTAGCTAAAAAAAAATACCTCACGAACATCTGGGCTAAAGGCAAAACTTTCCCAAAGAGAGCCAGAGATCAGAAATGGATTTCCAGGCTAAATATAAACTTTTGGCGATTGTTGATTTCTTGAAACAGATGCACTTAATGAATGAAATAACCCCAGGAACACGGCCATGCTTCGCGCTAAGCAAGAGACTTAAAAACGATTTACGACTGGCAAGGATATACCTTTTCTTAAAACGCACATATGCATGGAGATGTGTGAGTGTGGGCTCGGATTTAGGACTTGGCCAGGCAACCGACTTTTATTGCACCATAAAGTAATTTACAAATGGGCGCTCATGACCTCAAGGAAGATTTGTGCGGCAGAAAGGCCCGTCGCCTACCTGAGCTGAGGTATAGTCCTCCCTTTTATATTTTTTGTGTGTCATCATCAGAGCGATGCCTGAGGTGAAAGAAGAGAAATGCAACAAAGGGCAAGAAGCAGATGCAAGAAGTGCAGGAAATGCGGAAAACATTGAACAATTGGCCGAGCGAGTAACGAATCCTGCCGAGGAAAGACCCGAAAAATACCCCTCTGCTGTGCCGTGCCGCTCCTTGGTTCGTTGCACAACTTTAAAAGGTCAATATGCAGCTGCAACTGAGCAACTCGGGGCCCCCTCCCAGCGCTGCACCTCTCTTCGGAGGGGGTAAAAAACAGGAGGGGGCTCTAGGCCTTGTCGAAGTTTCACTGACAACTTTTGCACTTTCCTTAAATCCCCCGATGTCCAAAGAAAGGAGCCTGCTTGCTGCCAGTTTTGTTCGCCTGTTCAATGCATTTTTATTTCGGCATATTTTTTCCAGAATTTTTTCAAAGGGGGGCAAAAAAAAAACAGGAAAATATATAAATAAAAAATAAAGCAAAAAGAATGCGGAGAGGGAGGCAGCCTTAAGCCGCCTGCCTTGATGGGGATTTTTGGCCAGGCCTTTTACTACACATTCTGGGCGCCGCATTGAAAGCCGGTTGATTTATTAGGGCTCTGGGTTTTATTAACCCTTCACCCGCCCAGTGTAGCTTTCGTCGTTGAAGGAAAGGAGGTGTGAAAAATGGAAATGACTTGGCACACCGGAGGCCGCCCAGGCTGTAAACTAATTAGAGCCAGGAAGTTCGCTTTCCGTTGGCAAATGCAATGCAAAACAGTTTGCAATTCTAGAATTAAAACTAAAGCAGGCACCGCAGGAAGAACTACTGCTTAAAATACAGTAGTCTATCGAAAAATAAGACTAAAGACAGTAGAAGAAAATTTACAATAAAATATATTTGTGGCTAGTTCGAGTTTATGAAGAGAAATCTGGAAAGTAGCAAATAGTCTCTGGTAAATATTAATATTTTCCTTTACAATTTAGTTGGAAATTCATTATTTCTGAACCATTTGAACCCTTGTGGTTGGTTGGGTTTTCAATTAGTTCAGTCCTTCGATCACTTACTGTACCGCCAGCTACGGTAGAGAACGGAGCAAACTAGAGACTTATCAACCCCTGGAGTTGCAGCTGCCTCTGCCTCTACCTCGTGCCCATTCTCTTCCAATTTCAACTGGAAACTCGCAATTCAACAGAGGGCACACCGAAAGGTTATCACACACACACATGCTGAACCGGAGCGTAGATGGAGGGCTGGGCAGGAAAAGGAAAAACCGAGGGAAGGAGGCTATGTGTAGCCAGAGCGAAACCCTCAATCATTCCATCACTCCCATAATGGAGCGGTCTACGGGCTAGAGCAATATCATATCATCTGTCGTCCTATTTCGATGGTAATGCTCAATTAATGGCTGCGGGGGTGGAAGCGGAAGACGCGGAGTGAGGGGTTAACTGCCGGCAAGGGCAAAGGGTTAAGGGGTTGCCGAAATTGCCAGAAGGATCGACATAATTCAGCATGAAATCTGTACGAAATTGGTGAATCATATTCTGATTGGGGTAGATTATGGCAACTGGGGGAGAGTTTTCGATGGGCTCTTAGCAGATAATCGAGATAAAAGTGCACTAAACAAACTGACAACTAATTTGTTTTGATTATGTCTGGAGGATTACGAAAATTGTCGTACTAAACAGGGAAATGGGGCTGGGTTTGATAGGGGTTGTAGTAGACTTTAGTAGGAATTTAGTAAGAAGCAATAGCAAGGAAGATATAATAAAGATGTGCCTGTTATCAAAAGATTTAAAAAGCTAACTAAACTACAGCTTACATTCAAGAAAAATGTATACATTCAAGTAAAATGTATACCATAATTTGACAGATGCAACCTTTAGAACGTTACGAGTTCTTGCTTGGGTAAACATCTCAAGAACCTAGTTGTTCCTATCCAAACATATATATCATATATCTGCAGCTTGCTCATCCTCATTGTTCGGAGTTCGAATCCTCTGTCCAAATAACAATTAAACCAAATCATGGACACTTTCTTCCATTCCGACTCCTTACACTCAGTCAATACAAATCGATTGATAAACGCAGAAGCTGCGGAGAACTGCCAGCTGCTGCAGCTACTTTACTTTCAGCTGAAGATTGCCAGCTGTCCTGTTTCTTCTGGCTCCCTGACTTCACTCTTCCGAGTTGCCCTTTCTCGGTTGGGTTGCATGTTGTGCATGGTGGCTGCATTCGAAACGCAACAATTACAGGCTCTCTTCTGGGCCTCTCTTTCAGCCCTGTCTGCTTATCGTACAAACACCTGCCGGTGAGGTAATTCGATTGTGTTTTGGCCAGGATGCGCCATATGGAGGCAGCGTTGCAGGTGTGGACCGAGTTGGGGAGTACATACAATGCATTTGCACAAAGCCCTTATATAAATCCGGGAGGGGAAATGCCAACACTCAGGGAAATTCATTGTTAGAGTAAAAATAAATGTTGAAAACTCAAGGTTAGGAATAATATACCTTTGCCTTAATTTTATAAATTATTTTCACAATTGATTGATAATAAATTCGGTCTTTAATCCATCTCTATGTATCTATTTTCTAATTAATCAAATAAAAACACCTCTTAACGAGGTGAGATTAAAGTGACGATGGCACATTCAACTCAAAAAATTTCTGATACCAAATTTTAAAAATTTTAGTATGCAGTTTCAAAGAGGTTTACAATACCTTTCGATCAAGATATAAATGGTTCTGATCGGACTATCGTAGCAGATTTTCAATTCTACGGCTGTATATAGTAGTCTCCTTGCGCACCACAGTCTCGGTGCTCATCGTCACTACGTGGACTGCCGTCCACAGTGATTCTTCGTTCCATCTCAATACGAATTCCTAGAAAACCCTTTGTTGGGTTAGATAATATTTCAAGGAATAGTTCTTAAGAAATCAGACTCTCAGAAGAAAAAGGGATTATCTTATCTACTTTCCAAAAATGCTTAATTACTAAAAATTAATTGATGCCATCCATTTTCCCTGTGTAAGGGCAATTGCCTGATGGAAAAAGTGAATAGAAAAAGTGGCTATGGGAAAGGGAAGAAGGCACTTGTGAATGGCACTTGAAAATCTGAACTGACACCAAACTCTCAGGTCCCCAACATCCTTCCTCGCCCACCCCTTTTCGTCTCCCGCACATCCCGTTTACTTTGCCGCAGACAGACGGAGGAGGAGGAGGGAGAAGAGGACAGAGATAAAGGTGCGTTCATTTTTGGGGATTCCCCATCCTCCCACAGCCGCCTCTCTGACTGCGAACAGGCGCCTGCCTGCACCAATTTATGATATCCTGCTAAATTATGCAACTTATCATTCTCGTGTGGCAGCGCGCGCTCTATATCATCCGCATATCCCTTTGTATCCTTGAATCCCTGTATCCCTGTGTGTATGCTCTTGTCTATTGATTTTTCGGCGTCGCCTCGCCGCATAATAAAAACATGCAAAGGTGGGGGGTCACTGGATGACCCCCTCTTCGGGGTCAGGTCAGTGTTTTGCGCTTTGTGGCTCCGCTTCAAGGACACCGTGACATTGGGAAGCATCCGTCTCGCTCTCCCACTCTACACCTAACAGCAACAGCAGCGCCACCTTTTTTAACAGCCTGCCCAAAACTGTAAAGTGACGAAAACATCATTCGTCCGGCGCGCGGCCTACTACTAATTTCTGCTGCCTACTACACTTTTCGCACAGTTGCGGCAAGAAACAAAGTCCACAGCAAAAACAGCGAATATAAGCGAAAAGCAAAAGTGCCCGACGTTGTTGTTGCTGCCTGCTTCGTTTTCTGTTCTCACACATACTCGCCGCATGTTTTGTTGCCTACTGTACGCGCAACAGAGGTCGTAGCAACAACTTCGCCTGGCCTCTGTGGCAGCTCTGTTATGTGAGTTCTATGTTTTGCTACCCCTCTCTTTCTCGCTCTCACTCGTTCTCGCTCTCACTCGTTCTCGCTCGCCTCGCTCTGTTTCGCCGCGCGCACACACATAGAGCGAAGCAGAGAACAAAAAAATACAGAGCTGAGCGAAGTTTCCCTGTTTTCTGTTTTTGTACGGCTTTAATTCCTTTTTTCCCTTGCCATGTATACGCTCTGTATGTGTGTATGTATATCCCCCTGTGGCTGTATTATTTTTATTTTTCTGTTAACAGCAGAAAGCTGGCAACATGTTGCCGCAACATTTTATCCACTGGTGGTTGTTTGCATTTCGTATTCCCCTCAGGAAACTGCAAAAAATACTGGGCTCGTTCCGAGTGTGTGTGTGATCTGCAAGTAAATCTAATTTCGAGACTGAGACCAAGATATGAGTCACTTCTTTGAGGGGGGTAAGCGCCACCCCACTCCAGTCTCCCGTCTACAGTTTGCAGTCCACAGTCCGCAGCCCATAGTCCACAGTCCCAGTCTCCAGTTTGGACCTCATTTATAATGCAAGGCGCAAATCGCGAATCGCGACTGCGATCCCGATCCCGATCCCCTCGATTATTGCATAAAACTTTCAATTTTTCTGATATCCGGTTTGGTCACTGTTATTGTTGTGTGGCCTTCTCTGGACCTCGACTCCTTTTCCGCCTACTTTGCACGATTATGCGGGGTTAAGACAGCATTTGGCAAAATAATACAAGCATCTTCGAATTCCTTATTCAGATTTTTAAAAACTTGATAAAAATTGATTAAGAAATAATCAGGCAGGCTCCGGTTTTCACTTTCACAAGATTCTCTCGTTTTCAAAAACGGGCATGTTTGTTTTGTCGAAATGAAAAGTAAATGCCTTTTTCTACATCAAATCGGTTCTTAATTGCAAAAGGAAAAAAATAGTTGACTCCTTGGTCTATTGATGTTCATTTCACACCACAAGTGGATCAATCTAATTCGTATTTACTTTTTAAATAATTATTTGCTGACACCACCTCGAATTTGGGAACAAACTATTTGCCGTCGGCAACAACATCTTTCGTTTTGGTTGCCAGTGCTGCCCTACTGTTGATGGAACAAGACAATCTGGTCGAAATGCTTCTAAATTTAAAAGGTGGTCATTAATAATGTTCAAGGAGGATGAAATAAGGTTTTAATAAGAAAACCAGTTTATTTGAATGTTTAAATTAAATTTTTACCAATAAAAAAAGGTATAAAAGACATATCATCAAAGGGTGGCAGCCCTCTTGGACCGATAAATAAATTATTTCTGCCTTTATTTAGCTTTAAAACAAACAATTAAAAAGAGTAAAGGCATTTAAGCATTCCTTATACTTCTCAAAACATCCCAGTCATCTGTTTGAGCAATAAAAACGATTAAATATTTCGATAACAAAACGATGACAAAAAGTTTGTGAAAGCCGGAGCACCTAAAAACGATAACGTACGTTTTTGATCTAAAACGAAAACGAAAAATAAAAGTGAAAACCGGAGCACGCCTGATAAATTTCAGAACATAAATCGAGGACATTTATTTATTTTTGGGTAACATTTAAAAATTCATGAATTTTGTGAAAAAAGATTTTTCTGTAATAGATCTTTAGTTTTTTCATAACAACACATTTTATCAACTCAAAATTCCAGAAAATTCCTTAAAAACAAATTCAAGTACACTTCCTTTGCGACCACAACTGTGTGTACTTGTAATGTTTTGAATGTTTGCTACATAAATATATAAATTTATGTGTGTATGCAGCACTGGACTCCAGACTCCCGACGAAGGAAAAAAAAATGTTTACATGTTGCCGACTCTGCCGTTGTTGTTGTTGTTGTTGGCGGGTTCGGTTCTCTGGTGTTGCAACATGAGTTATTTTCGTTGTTGTTTGGACGTCACTGCTGTTGTTTTTGTTGCTGGGAGTGCTATATGCAACTCAGAAAATATCCATCCCCGTCCAAGTCCCTTTTCCTATCCTTCACTGTCTGCTCTTCGTCGCCTGTTTTTGTTTCCTTTTTTTTTTACATATCTTTTTTTTTGGTTCAGCCTTGCCTGCCTTGGCGCGTAAAAACTGGTTTTGAACTCGGCTCGTCTCGGCTCTCTTGCTCCTGCGGTCCCTCATTTATTATTGTTGTTTTCTTCGTCCCATGTTGATGAAGATGATGATGATGATGATGACGGTGTGGTTGTTGTTGCTGGCTCATATAGAAAATGAAAACTTATACGAGATCCCCAAATGTGTATCTCCTCTGCACGGAGATATCGGATTCGGACTCGAACCCGAGCCACGACTTGTGTTACAGATTTAATCATTATAAAAAATATGCGAGTATGTGGGTCTATGTGTGAGTTTGTCTGTGTATGCCCAGGAATTTTATCCCTACGAGACTTCCAACGGAAAATCAAAGCGCGGAAAAATTTTGGGTTTATGTTTGTGTAGGTAGGTCTGTTAAGGTAAACATTTGTTTATGTTTTGATTTATGCTTAGCGCAGCGGAAGGAATGTAGGAAAGTCTATGTAAATGGATACATACTTTGGTTTTTGAAATGTTCAAAGAAAAATACTTTGCATTTTAAAAATAGGTTTTATTCGTGGCTATATTCTGCTTAATTATTTTGTAGGGTTTATTTTAATTTTAATGGTTAGATTTGCTTGTTGAAAAATACAAAATTAATAAAACGAATAAAAACTAACTTGAAACTATGTAAAAAGTACAAAAAATTGTGCTTTATATATGTATCATTATAACTCAATTTTTTAATTCTTTTGTTAAAATTAATAGATTTATTTTTTGCCTTTTAGCCTCTTCTAGTCCTTGCAAAATTTCGAGTAATTAGAAAGAAGGTTACTATATTTTCCTTCCTAAGGTTATTATTTCTATAAAAGCCTAAAAAATGGTGATAAAATAAATAAAAATTAACTAATTGATTTAAGTTTACCGCGTATAGGAATAAGAATTACTTGAATATTAAATAATTAGAGTCAGAATGATAATTAATCACCCAAATTATTCATTTCTGAACAACGAAAACATTTTTCTTCTAAATAGAATTTAAAAGTTATCAAAACACCCTCGCAAGCAGTGAAGGCAGTGCATAGTCTGAGCAAGCAGTTTGTTTACACAGCGCCTAACATTTTTCTTGTGCGTGCAGTGGCGTATAGCGCTGCACTGCTCTAACCAATTAGATTCCAATTCACTGTTGGCCTCTGGAGTTTTCCAACACTGGATAACTTTGCCTCTTTCTGGCGGATTTATTTTTTAATTTTTTGTTTTACTCGACCATTCCAGGACGCAGCTGGGCCCTCGTTGGATTTTTACGTCTCCGACTCGATGCAGGAAATGCTGAACGTGGACATACGCGCCGAGATCGCCAATGTGGTGGGCAGCTCCAGCAGTGATCTCACCTCGTCGCTGGATCACGCCCTCGAGGCCATATCCGCGATAAACAACAACAGCAGCAGCACCGGGGGGAGCAGCAGCCTGCCGGTCTCCTACAATGCCAACGCCAACTTCCTGACCAACAGCGCCCTCCACGCCTCGCCCACGGCCAAGTGGATGGGCTCCTCGGCCAGCTTCTGGTCCAACTCGGACTACTATGCCGATCTGGGGGCCTGCGTGAATCCCATTTCCGTGATGCCGCTGATAAACTCCACCTCCGCATCGGTGCTGGGCTCGCCGCGCCGCAACAAGACTACAGTCACAGCCGCCCAGGGAAGATCGCCAACTGCGGACCGGGATCACCCCAAGTCGCACCTGACCTTCTCCCCAGCCCAGATGAAGGTGAGCGCTGGATCGATGCGGCGCGAGCAGGTGATGGCACACATACCCAAGCAGATATCCGTGGTCACGGGCACCGGCACCACTGCGCCGGCCACAATGGCCACCAATTCGGCGCTGCAGCGTCGCAACTCGTCGGCCGTGGATGCCGTGCGCAAGGATCTGGCCACAGAGCTGCGCAAGGCCCAGTCCTCGAGCCCGGTTCCGCCCAACAACAACCTGGAGGTGGAGATGGGCAAGGGCAAGGGCGCCGCCACACTGCTCACGGCGGGCAGCGGAGGCACCAACACCATCAAGCTGGCCCCTGGGATTGGCGGCCTGACCTTTGCCAACAGCGCTGCCTACCAGAAGCTGAAGCAGACCTCGGTGGTGAAGTCGCCAGGAGGAATGATCAAGCGGGAGGACGGGGGGCAGAAGCGCGGAGGAGGCCTGCAGGTGAGCAGCACCACACCAAAGAGCATCGCTTCGGCGGCCAACTCGCCGCACCATCAGATGCAGCAGAGCCACGGCAGCTACAGCCTGGGCTCGCCCTCGTCCCTGTCCTCCGCCTCCTCGGCGGCGGCCCTCTCCCCGCTGGGCAATGTGAGCAATCTGGTCAACATAGCGAATAACAACAGTGCCAATGTGAGTGGCATGGTGAAGCCGCTGCAGCAGAAGGTCAAGCTGCCGGCGGTGGACAGTCCGTTCCCGAAGCCCGCCTACTCCTACTCCTGCCTCATCGCCCTGGCCCTCAAGAACTCCCGGGCCGGCTCCCTGCCCGTCTCGGAGATCTACAGCTTCCTCTGCCAGCACTTCCCCTACTTTGAGAACGCCCCCAATGGCTGGAAGAACAGCGTGCGCCATAATCTGTCCCTAAACAAATGCTTCGAGAAGATCGAGCGTCCGGCCACGAACGGGAATCAGAGGAAGGGCTGCCGCTGGGCCATGAACCCGGAGCGCATCAACAAGATGGACGAGGAGGTGCAGAAGTGGTCGCGCAAGGACCCCGCTGCCATACGCGGAGCCATGGTCTATCCGCACCACTTGGAGTCGTTGGAGCGAGGCGAGATGAAGCACGGATCGGCGGATTCGGATGTGGAGTTGGACTCGCAGTCGGAGATTGAGGAGTCCTCCGATTTGGAGGAGCACGACTTCGAGGACACCCTGGTGGATGCCATGCTGGTGGAGGAGGAGGAAGAGGAAGCCGAGGAGGAGGAGGACGAGCTGCTGAGCGAGTTCGATGCCGACGATGAGCGCAATCAGTCGAGTAACCTGCCCATTGACCACGAACTGCTCGTCCAGAAGCACGGCGACTTTGACATTGAGGTGAGTCCGGGTTTGGGCTTTTATTTCGAACTTTAAGTTGTAAACTCGCAGGTTTTTATTTCAAAATAATAACGGCGGATGGATTTTTCGTTTCTCTCGATTTTTCACGAGCTGATCGTTCTTATTCGCCAACTCAAAGTGACCGTATATTCTTTTCTTAAAAATCGAGCTTAATTCAATGCGTTACTGGTTACTAATGTGACCGTGTAATACAAAATGAGGTGTTTACAAAATGCTAATTTTCCGCTTTAAATTCCAGGTCGACGAGCTGTACGATGCCATCGACATTGAGGACGACAAGGAGGCAGTGCGTCGCCTGATCCACAGCCAGTCACAGCACATTATCGAACTGAATCCAGCCGATCTGAATGCCAACGATGGCTACCAGCAGCCCGCCAAGCGTGCCCGCGTGGACATCAACTATGCAATTGGACCCGCTGGGGAGCTGGAGCAGCAGTACGGGCAGAAGGTGAAGGTGCAGCAGGTGGCGCAGCTCCAGCACCAGGCGCCCACCTACAACAGGCGCAAGATGCCGCTGGTCAACCGCATCATCTAGAGCGGGGGCAGAGCCCCTCCCAATCCCCCATTACATTAATCACTTAGTGCTAGGTACTTGCATTTAAGGCATCCCTGCTACGCTTACTTATTCCCCCCTATTAATATCCCATGTCGGGTATCGAATGTCAGCTTTCAGTTTCGGTTATTCAATCCCCCCTTTGGGCCGCCGTTTGATTTTAAATCTTGATTCGAGCCTAATTTGAATCTTTTCGAATAAATCTTTATTAATTACACACACGAATTTCGAGTCCGTTTGCCTGACGCTTGAGCAGAAACTCAATCCCTGACGATGCATGAAGCTTGTTAATTATTTTCCATTCGATTTATTTCCAATTTGATCTCTCCACACTGACAAATGAAGGAGTTATCCTCAGTTGATATAAGTAACAACTTGACAATGCATTTATATGAATAGTTACTCTGTGCAACACCACAACGATTAATTTTGACAACGAAATGTGAACAATAGGTTTGCGTTTCGACCTTTATCCCCCCTGCATTATAACCACAATTTTCAGCCTAAACTTAAGCAATGATCACACATACAAATCAACTTGCCGGTCCAGTATTCGTGCGGATTTTTATACAACATTTTGTATGTAAATGAATGTAATGTACGATATAAAAAAAGAGAAAGAAAGAAAGAAAGAAAGAAAGCAGTACAGTCAATTAAATAATACAATTATTATATATATATATTGTAATGCAATTCTGGTATGTAAATAGTTTTTACACACAAAGAAAAACTTGTATACTACGCGCGTGCCTAGCTGTAAGTGTAAATTTGACACGATCCGTAAGACCCACAAGACTTGAAAGGAGCATAGAATCAGTCTCAGATCTAAAATAGTACAAAGAGCTAACGAACTAGGTGGCGGACCTAGCCCACTCATGGATGGACACACCGTTTTTGTTTTGTTTTTATATCGTTTTTCCCCACATCTCTGCTGGCCCATTTTCGCCTCCAACAATTCCATAAACGACGAACCAACAACATTCACGCATTTCTTGTTGTAATACTAGCCCCTAAGTAGCGTTTAAAAAATAATTGTACGGTACGACTAAGTAAGGCATACTATGTAAATGATTACTGACTAAGAAAGGACAATTTTTGTATAGAGTTGTTAGAAAATCAATTGACAAAGGAAAATTGAAACCAAAAAAAAAAGACAAATAAAAAAACACTAAAAATAAATGCTATTGTGGAGTTTTTAATTGGAGATGTTGGGTAAGGATTATTTGTCGAAATTATACTTTAAAAATAAGAAATATCAATTTTTTATAGATAAATCATAAGGTTTTCAAGGTTTCTTGTCAAGCAATAATTAATATCAAGGAAAAATTTAAAAAAGACCGTTTCATCCGAGCATTTCCTTTGTTCGCTCATTTGTAGACTCTCACTGTGCGAGCGCTCAATTGCATCGCTCTCTATAAGTGGTTATTGAAAGATCGTAAGAAGAAAAGCTCAACTGAGAACCTTAAACCGAAGACAGGGAAACCGAAAAGGAAAAAAATGTTTAAAATAGGATAAATACATAACATTTCAGGTCCTTTATAATTAAATTGTTCATATTTGTAAACAGAGAGAATTATGGCATCTGGAAATTGAGAATCCGCATCCTCAAATACGTACTACTCATAATTTAAGTTGGATAAAAAAAAATGTACCTTAAGTATTTTTCCTTACTTAGAAACCAACAAAAAAATCAAAATGAATACAAAAGTACTCGCACCAAAATTGAGTACATATATTCTTGAATTGAAATGGTACTCAAGTTTAAAGAGAACGGATAAGAGGGGAAAGAGCGGCAAAGTCCGAAACTTTTTAAAAACAAAAACACGTTTAATGCAGATTTCTAGTCTTTTTTCGTTGACAATTTTTATTTCACATACATAAATAGTTTTGACATTTGAAAATTTCAGTTTTCGATTTATTATTTATTCTTCTTATATTTTTTTCAACAACCAATAGAACTTAGGTGGTAGCTAAGCGATTTGCAATTTGAGCAGAACCAGTTCCCTCTGAGGGGAGCTCTAGTTATTATCATCGGTTTCGGTTTCGGTTTCTGGTGCCAGACAGAGCATATATTTCAGAGGTGTGTGCTTTACGACTAGACCTTTCAGTTGGCTAAAATGCTAGTAAGTTGACTTAAAAAACTGACTTCGCTTGCTGGTTGTACTCGTTGCCCAAAATGGCATAAAATACTATTGATAAGCGCCTCTCTCTCAATCTCTTTTTGTTAAAATACATGCTTCTTGTAATAAAATGATTCCTTGTAGTTAAAATATACATATACACTTATGTATCTTCATATATATACTTTAAATATATATAATTATATGGTAAATTGTATTGTTTCCAAATTGAGTGTTGATCTTTGCACATTTAAGGCCTGTTGTTCACTTAGCCTAGGGTTTTGAGCCTGGTGTTCCTTTGGGTTTGAGCAAGCTGTTTCGATGTGAGCTATAATCTATGATCCTTTCTTTGATCCTTCCTTTGATCCTTTGATCTTTCCACCTGAGTGCGAGTGTGGTGCTACGTTTAGAGTGTGTGTGCGTGGCGGGTGTGCGCTATATGATATACAAGATCGTGTGTTCCTTTGAAACCAGATAAAACTGATGCCACCTCCGGAGCCCATCGAAAAGTTATCGCTATCGTAGAGTAGACAGCGGTTAGTTAGGCGTTAATTACAATTACTAATGCACATGTACTTAGAAACTAAAACGTATATCCTACGAATACAGATCAGGGCATGGCTGGCTTTCTTTCCATTGCCTGCTACTGCTGCTTGCTGGACGGCTCTTCACTTCGATGCGGGGGCAGTCCGAACTCGTAATAACACCAGTAGGAGCTCTCTTGAGTGGACAATAACTTGGTTTTTATAATAAAATCTTGGGTTATTTGTCTGAAAAATTTGTTTTTAAATTGTAAACACCTCATTTTGTATTACACGGCCACATTGCTGACCACTTGGTATCGATAATAGTCCTAACGCATAGAATTAAGCAAGATTTTTAAGAAAGGAAAATAAGAACGATCAGCTCGTGAAAAATCGAGAGAAAACGAAATCATTAGAAATAAAATCAACTCGACGTTATTATTTGAAAATAAAAGCCTGGAAGTTTACTAAATATAAAAAAAGGCTTAAAATGGATTTTACGTTAGATCAGTTACATAAAAAGTTGTCCGAAATTAAGGTAAAGATATATCTTTCAAAAATATCCTCAAAGTCCCGAATAAAATCCAGAAAAATCCATCAAAGAGAGCTTCCACTGGCCTACGAGTCTCCACAGTCTGCCTAAAAACTAACCACTAAAATTTGGACTGATTATGCCGGGGGGCAGGGACAACGACTTAGGGCTACGGAAACTAACACACGGATATGGATACGGGTACGGTTACGGTTACGGATATACAACACGCTTCGACTACTAAATGCAGAGCTGAATGAGCTGGTTGAGCTGGTGACAACGATTACTGGGTATATAAACACTAAAGATCTTCCTCATTCCTGCTTCAGTCGCTTGGCCTCGTTGCCCTCGCTGCTGGCCGAGCTGGGCGTCGTCTGCTGCTCCGTGTCGCTGGTGATGTACGCGAACTGGCACTCGAACTCAAAGTCCATGTCCTTTTTCTGCGTTAAATCACACTTTTGTCGCATAAATTAACACATCTAATTGAATCGAAAGTCTTTATAAACCTACCATCCTCTCGCAGATGACGGCAATGGCAGTCTTGTGCTGGGCCTCGGCAATCTTGTGCTCCACCAGGTAGAACATGTACTCATCAAACAAGAGGCGGATCAGGTGGAAGCTGCCGAAGCTGGAGGCGGAGCGGAGTGTCAGGTCCCGGATGATCATGGAGCTGTAGAAGCTCCACTTGAGCAGGAACTGGCGCGCGGCCCGGGCATAGCTCGGCTTCCCATTGTACTCCTCCATGGCGGACTCCACCACCAGCTGGAGCCAGCTGGCCCACTGCTCCAGCGAGCTCTGCTGCTGCAGGGCGGCCTTGAAGTCGTTCTCCAGGCGCTGCACCACAGCGGGAGCACACTGGCTCACCCAGGCAGCTTGCTCCTATTAGTAATTAAGGATATTAGAGGAGTTCTTTTGCAAAATTCCTGAGAAAACCCACCTGCACATTGTGGAAATCCACGCGATTGAGATCGCTGAGCATCTGCGAGATCTGGGCACCGTTCTGGAGGACAGCCCGAGCGGCCTGGGCCAGGTGATTTAGCGAGGTGTAGCGCCGCAGGGTTTGGCAAAAGGCCGACACGGCACTGGTCTTGATCTGGGCCAGCTGCTCCGGCACACCCATCATGCTCTCGCAGAGCCAGATCTCCAGGTTCTTGGCAAAGTTGCGGATGGCCTGGGTCAGGGCGTTGGGTATGGAGCGGAGCACATCGGGAATGATGACGTCGACGGTGTTTTGGTAGAACTGATAGTCAACCTGGATCAATTAGAGATAATAAATTAAACAAATACCAAGTAAGAAAGGTACAGTCGACTGTGCTCGACTGTGAGAAACCCGGTACGTAAACGATTGTGCTTTGTACTAAAAGGTAATTTAAAATTGTACAAACATTATCATACTCTACTTCGATACTTCTTCAAATAAATCACCTCTCGAATTAGCTCCCGACCTAAACAATTAAATGTCATACTTAAATCTGAATGATACATTTTATAGGGGCGCATAAAAACCCGCTCGGTCGGCGTCAAAAAATGAATTTGATTATTTTTTGTCATTTCTTGCTCTATTCTTATGTCATTTCTTCGCGCGGCCAAGGCTCGAGTGCGCCACCTGTCGGCTACACCTTGCAACAGCAGTGCCTTAGGGGTTGTGTTAAAATTCTCACAGTTTTGCTAATATCTCCCATGTTTATTATCAGATTTTACTCAAATTTTCAGAAAACGTCCGCTCAACCCTATTCAATTATTGTATCTACTAACTGTAACCCGAAAATAACGAGTATTGCTTATTTTACGCTTTTTATGATTTTTGAGGGCGGAAGTGGGCGTGGCCAAATTTTAAAACCAACTTGATATGCGTGCAACAGATTCCAATTTTGTCACCAAATTTGGTAACTCTAGCTCTTATAGCCTCTGAGATCTGTTGTTTCACACGGACGGACAGACGGACTTGGATAAATCGACTCGGCTGGTCAAGAATATATATACTTTATAGGGTCGGAGATTTCTCCTGCCTGTTACATACATTCTCGGTTTGCACTCACTTTTAATACACTTGTACCCTATGGGTAGCGGGTATAATAAAAATGGAACTTTCACTTTTCCCTAATCTTTCTCGATTTCGAAAACCGGAACACACCGAGGCAAGGACCTCGGCACTCGGCTTTCATACCCCCAATCCACTGCTCCCTACTCCCTACTCTCTAGCTCCCCCTACCCACCTCTCTCACGAACTTCTGCACTTCTGCGCAGTGGCACAACAGATACAGCTTCGTCTTGCTCAGATACTTCTCCTCCTCGCACTCGTCCAGGTTGTTGTTGTCGCTCGCCCGCCAAAAGTCGCGCAGCAGGAACTCCACGGTGCCAAACTCCAGGTTCAGCACGGCGTCCAGGAAGGATTCGCAATGCTCACGGTACAGGGCCCGGAATGTATCCACATCCTCGAGCGTTAGTTCGCTGTTGAAGCTGTGGCTCAGCTCGATGGCCGGGAACGAGGGCAGGGCACTGCTTCCATCGCCAATGTACTAAGGATGTTGGAAGGGTTTAAGGGGTTTTAAGGGGGCGAAAGGAAATCAATCAATAATTGGTTTTGGTTTTCAGTTTTAAATTTTTAAGCAGGGAGAATAATAAAAGAAATTATTTAATGGTATTTGAAGGGTACAGGGTATAGGGAACTTCTGGGCCTTCTTTTCTGTTTAATTTTTAATTTAAAGGTTAATTAATTACATAAACAGGGGTTTAGAGTTATTGAGAGTATGGTGAGGCAATAAAATATAACCCGTCCTACTTGTTTTATTTAAATATTAGCAACTAAATGGCTTTTAAATGAAGAATTAAAATGTTATAAAGAGGATTTTCATTTTGAAAATAATTATATACAAAGATTTTACACAAGGACCCAAGAATAAAATATAATTATAAATTGAAATAAAATAAAATCAATTAATAATTGCTTTGGTTTTCAGTTTTAAATTTTAATCAGGAAGGTTTTAAGGGAGAATATTTAATGTAGTTTAAATGGAGAAAGGTATAGGGAACTAATAGGGAATTTTTTTCTGTTTAATTTTTTATTTGAAGGTAATCTCTATAGCTCTTTTTCTGTTTAATTTTTAATATGAAGGAAGTTTGTGGTTACATAAACAGAGGTTTATAAATGTACAGAGTATGGTGAGGCAACAAAATAATACCCATACCACTTAGTTTAATTATATATAAGCAACTAAATGGGTATTAAATGAAGACTTCTAATGTTTTAAAAAGGAATTTTATTTTGAAATGAATAAAATATTTTTAAATTACACAAGAACCCAAGAATTTAAGGAAAAGAAACCAAAATTAGCTTGTAAAGTGAAATTTAACTAAATATCCTTAAAGAAAACAAAAACCTTAAACCAACAAAATAGTGCTCTGCCGACGGAGGTTGTAAGCTCTTTTTAAATCAACTAAAACCTCTCTTTGTGGCAAACTAGATGGATCAGACATTTCTAAGATTAATAAGGATATTGCTTTGGGTTTAATTTTAATTGTTCTTTTTGCAAAATCATTAATCATTATTCACAAATAAATACCTAAAATGAATGCCTAAAATTAAATACCAATATAATGATATGCCGACGGAGGATGTAAGCTCTGTTAAAATCAAGTAAGAAATCTCTAGATAGTTCAGAGATTCCTAAAATAAATTAGGACATAGCTCTTGGGTTTAATTTTGATTGATTCTTAACAGATACTAATCCAACTTGGATGGGTAATTCAAAAATAAATACGTTAAAGTCATGCCTGACTAAGACTCTACTTTTTTGGCTTAATAGAACCTAGTATATAGCCATCCTCACCTGCATGCACGCCTCGTAGGTCTCCGGCTTGAAGGTGTGCTTCTTGGTGCCGCTGTGTCGCTGTCCCTGGCCCAGTCCATTGGAGCCCATCTGGCCGGCGGTGCTGCTGCTTACGCTGACCAGGGCGCCGCCACTGGAGGAGCCGCCGCCGCCGGATCCCGAGGAAGGCCCGTAGCCAGAGCCCAGCATCTGCTTGTCGTCCATGGTTTGGTGGTTTAGCAGCGAGCCGGGCTTGATGCGGATGCCATAGTAATGGTACTTGGAGTTGCCGCGCGTGCCCAGGCGACGTGTGCGCAGGCCGGAGAACACGGAGCGTATCAGCTTGCCGAAGCTGGCTGCATTCACGGGCTCCAGCTTCTGCTCGCTGCAGTGCTGCATGTAGTGGTTGTACAGCGTGCTCCTGGGCAGGCTCACCCCGTCCGCCGTCTCATAGTTGCGCGACAGCCACTTGATCTGTCAGAGAGAGAGAGATAGACATGTATTGGGGATGCTGTCCAGAAGCAGGCGTATCCATGGGGATGCACTCACCGTTGCCGAGGCAATCTTGTTGCTGCTGCCGAGCGCACTCTGCTCGGAGTCCGGGGAGGCGCCTCCGCCGCCCGTGCCCAGGCTGCCGCCGCTCGCCGAGTGCGTTGTGGTCGTCGAGGTGGGCGTCTGGGGCGTGCTCTGCGCCTCCTGGATGTACGCGACCTCCTGCACCCAGTGGCGATTAGTTCCGTTCCGCTCACCTGCCTCACCCCCATCATCCCGCTCCCGCTCCCACTCCCGACTACTCACCGTCAGGCTGTGCGGCGAATCGCGTCCTGTGTGCGACTGTGACTGCGACTGGGACTGCGCCTGGGACAGGGCGGAGTGTGCGGAGCCATTGAGCAGCAGGCCCTCCTCCACCGGCACCAGGTACGGCAGCGTCGTGGAGTGGGCCCCGTTCGAGGACCCGCCCGCCGACGAGGTGGCTCCGTACTGACCCGTGGTCGAGTAGTAAGCCGTCTGGCCGTTGCCCTGGTAATCGCCCACCGGGCAGAATGGATACGTCCTGGCATCGAAGAGATGAATGGAGAGGAGAGGAACAGGTTAGGGTCGATACTGGAGTGGCTGGCTATCTGGCCGGCTCAATGGATGCTCCACACTTACATTTGTGTCTGGCTGGAGTTGCTGTGGTACAGCTCCGAGTCCACATATTGCACTTGGTAGTTCTGCTCCTGCCCGGACACTGGAGGAGAGTTAAGGGAAGCAATATAATGTTAGTTACTAATGGGTATAAGGCTACAAGGATATTAATTAATATTATTATTTAAGCATAAAGCGAGTTTGTGCTAGGAACCACCAAAGATCTTGTCAAAGACAAGGAGCAGTTCTTAGACATAACCGAAGTCTGTCATCAGTATCCTTTTGCTGACTGAACTCAAGATTCCGCGCGGATATTTTTTTCAGTTCCTACTAGATCTAGTTGGAAATTCTAAGCAAAAGCAAGCGGTGGGCTTTGCACTTTCTTACATCTCAAAGTTTTATTTCAAAAATACGTAATAAGAGTGCATATCTTTAGAGCATGGCTCCCTCAAAAATAATCCGAAAATGCTATTTACAAAAAAATATAGGAGATGAACTAAGATTTTACTGGCTTATCCATTCTTAAAATCCTGTTAAAAGAATTTATATATCCGACGGCAAATGGATATATTTATCATGAAGTGAAGTTTCCACAGAGCAAAGCAAACTCTATTAATTCCTTTGAGTTCTTTATCTTTCTTCTAATATAACAATAAGTTAGACTTTCCCAAATTCCTATTTCAAGCCTCAATAACCTAAACGAACCCCTTTCACCCTTTGCATGTATATAGTTTACTCAAAATCAAACCACAATCTTTGAACGGACATTATTGAGAAGACTTCTTCGGTAAATACTCTTGATTTAATCAACAGACTCAAGTCTTTGGTCTGCCAATTCATTGATAAAGACACTTGACACTCTCACTGGCCACATGCAATGCAGCAGCAGCAGCACCAGCAACCTCACTTTTACACCTAGAGAAATTTAGATACTTTCGGAAATTAAATTAAGAAGTAATTGAAAATAAAGGAATATTTATTTCCCTTAGCTAGGGAATTAAAACCCTGAACTAGGAGCAAGTTTAAAAAGAAATTATCTAAGTTATTGAATTAATGTTTCAGAGAAGAAATAAACTCGAAATATTTCCCCTTTATCAGGGGTGCCCCAAAAATCACTAGGGGTTTGAAATCACTTTAAAATGGGTCTAAAAGTATGCAATAAAATGTTTGAGGCACAAAATTAGGTGCAAATTGCTTACGTTTATTTCCCTTAACTATGGAATTAAAAACCCTCAACTAGAAGCAAGTTTAATTAGAAATAAATCATGTTGAAAATAATGAAATATTTATTTATCTTAACTGTGCATTTAAATACCTGAGCTAGGAGCAAGTTTAATAAAATTAAATTAAATTTTTGAAGAAAATTTCACAATTAGTTGCATAGTTCTAGCCACTTTTTCTGTAGCTATTTCATATATTCCCATTATCTATGGAATTATGTCCCTGAACAAGCAGCAAGTTTTAAAAGGAAATAAATCAAGTTTCTCATAAAATATTTAAGACAAAATATAAAAGAATAAACCCGAAATGTTAGAGAAAATACAGGAGTATAAGCCCGAAACATTTCACTTTATCAGGAAAAATATTCCACAAAGTCTTGGCTCTTTTTTAAGCTTTCTTAGTTAGTTAGCAAGTTAAACTCTTCACTAATTTTGCTTAGTGTACACACACAACATTTCGCACTTGCACAAAAGCCTCCGGAACCGTAATCAAAGCACAAAGTTTGAACGGAAATCGAGAGGATTCAATAAGAACAAGGCAAGGACCAAGGCAGATGCACATATTTACCACCGCAGTAGGACAAGTTGTTGTGGCGTCGATGGTGATGGTGGTACATGGTGGCACTGGTGGCCGATCCACCCGCCGACAGCACCGAATTGCTGGCTCCGGCGGCGGCGACACAAGAAGCGGCAGCCGAGGAGCACCCAGTGGCTCCACTGCCCGTGCTCAATCCCGTGCCCGCTCCCGTTCCGTTCCCAGAGCAGTTGCTGTAGCTGGCCGCTGTGGCGGTGGCCACGAACGTCTGGTGGTGATGGTGGTGGTGGTGATGGTGCAGCTGCAACTGCAGCTGAGCGGGGGGCGGCGGAGGTACGGGCGCCGCCACGGAATTGCTGGCCACGGGCTGCTTGCACCGACACTTCTCCAGCAGATTCGAGTAGGCCACGGCAGCAGCGGTCGTGGGGCTGAGCGCTGGCGAGGACTGGAACTGGTGGTGCTGCTGGTGCTGGAGCTGGAGCTGGAGCTGCTGCTGTGCCGGCTGCTGCTGAGGCTGCTGATGGTGGTGATGGTGGCGCGTCTGGCAGTCAAAGCCGTACCGCGAATGCATTCGTTTGGCCGGAAGTGAGGAGCGGCGGCTACTAAAATTGGTGGCTCCTAGGCCGGATCTCGGAGGGGTTTCAAATGATAGGGGATACTTTGTGATTCGCCAGGTTGAGCTGGAGATGTGGCAGGAGGAGCTCACTAGATTCCAGGGGTTCAAACATGACCATTCAGGGGAATAGTCAGGGGATTTTTAGGTAAGTTTCTTAGATAAGGATTTCAGTGATAATAATCCAATGATTGCTGGCAGGGAACAGGAACAGGAACAGGGATTGGGAACCACTTAAGGTGTACAACTTCATATGATAATTGTAATATCCTTGGTTATCCTCAAATAAGGTTTCAGAGTTGAGTTTCCAAGAGGTACTGTTGCTCCAATGATGATTATTTATATCCAAATATGAAAATACAAGGCTGAATTGTGAGGCATTAAATTTAAAGGCTAAAAACTCCAACATCAGTAGCCCAGGATGTGTTATTTATATCCTTGATGACAATTCCCATATCAGAAAAGTCCAAAAAATAAAATTCCAGCTTCATTCAAAGATGTATTTTTAAGGTTCCAAGTCCAGGTTTTCGATATCAAAGAAATATAGAATTCCAGAGACTATATTCCAATTATTATAAGCCAATAATTATTTATGAGTTAATCCCACGATGAAGATGTTAATCCATATGTAAATCAGAGATGATAATCCAAGGCGAAGACTTTCAAAAATCACTTTTAAAGCCTTATTAATCCAGGCTAAATATCGAATGTTAATAGTTCCAAAATCAAACTCCAAAAGATTCCAAAAGCGAATCCACCGGTGGTGTAAGCGGAGAAGCCGCCTGCTTCCTGCTTCCGGTTGCTTCTGGCAACCACTGGCCAAAACTGGCTCAGAAAGCGAAAGTGAAATCCTTGACCAGGCAACCAGTCTCCATTGAGACTTTGCCTTCAACTGTGGGCGGCGTTTTCCTTATCGGTTTTGGGTTGCGATGGAGGAATCGAGGACCGAGGACCGGATGCCGGATGCCGGATGCTGGATGCTGGATGGCGTGGAAACGGAGCAACCAGTGCCTGCGAACGGTAGAATTACAACTGAATCCAAAATCAAATGTTATCCTAGCAATATGCCTCCGAAAATAATGATGATGGCGAACTCACGACGACGACGGCGGCGCAGCAACGAATTAAATTACAACAACGGCGGCGGCAACGGCGGCGGCGGCTGCTGCCTCGGCGGTTGCCCAACCCAACTCCCGGTGGGTGGTGGTTGCTATTATGATCCCGTGGAGTAATCCAACCCAGACCCTCCTCGAACAGGTCCCCCTTCCTTCCTCGTCAAGCGGTGTGCCTGGCTAATTCCGGGCTCAAAGTCGCATTTTCTGGGATCTGCACAAGTGGTGGTCGGTCGGGGGATGCTGGCTATGCGAGCGGGATGGCAACAGGGCAGCACTGCCGTCAAGGCAACGCCGCCTGGCCAATCCCACTCCTCGTCGGTTGCTAGGCAGCCGCTCTCTCTCTCTTGCCCACTTCGGATGAGCTCTCTCTTTCGCTCAGCAACCCCTGGAGCAGGATGCTGAGGGATGTGTATCCTGGCCAACCAAATCGCTGGCTGCCATCCCCTAGGAGTATGCTCGGGGATGTGGGGTAAATTCAGAAATATGGATGCCTCTTTGGGGTTTGTTTTTTTCCGGAGATGTGAGGCAAGTGGGTGCCGTGCGTGGAATTTTTCCATATTCTCCATATTCTCCCCCGTGGTCAGGTCAGAAATTTGCGTATTTTTTCTGCCTGCCTTTCCTCTAGCCTTTGTGCCGCTTTCGTTGACACGGACATATTTCACATATTAATTTCGACTTGGGTCCTTGTGTGCCGAGTCCTGAAGTTGCTGCGGTCAGCTCTGCGGGCTATATCCCTCCATCTCCCCACTGCCTCATCCTCTAGAGCATTTTCCCTTTGACTCGCTGCAAACTGTAAATATTAACAGGTGACCCTCGAGGCTAACTCGGGCGGGAAAGTGAGGGAAAATCTAGCCGCAGGACATTTTGTCCTTTAAAGTTGCGACTCTATGCCCCTGCCAGGTCGGTTCGGTTCAGGTCGGTCTCTCGGTCTCTCGTTTGAGGTGCCTTCAAGTGGACCGCATTCTCGCCAAAACATTTGGCCTCTCAATGACTCTGGTTTGCAGTGCAAAAGCTGTTTTGCTTTCGTAATTGCCTTTTGGGATAGACCAAGATTGAACTTTAAGCAGATTGAAGAGCCAGTTGGCTGAAGGAAAGCCGTTCAACTGGAAGGGACCTTCTTGGTCATTGGGAAATGGGGAATAAGGGGAACATGCTGGGGAACTTATACTCTAAATATGGATTATATTCATGAGTTAGAAGAGTTTATTTAAATATAATTGGTATGAACTTTTATTGCTTATATACATCCCAAAACCGATATTTTAAAATGGATTGATTTTATTAATAATTTCTTTTATTAAAGATTTATTTTTGATTTATTTTTTAATTTACAAAAATCTATAATTTATAAAAAACTACTTTTGTAATACATTTATATCTACGCCAGATCAGTAAACTAGTATACATGCTATATTTCCCACATCTAGTATATATTTTAATAATACTTGATAACTTTAACTTAAAAAATAAGATCCGCTCTGGTCACACTATTGGTCGTGAGACGACGAAAACTGGAGCAGAATAAAATCTGAAGATCCTTTCCTAATGAACCGAATCACTAGGAGTTTTTATTTGGCGATCCTTAATATCCACAGCGCTCCACTATAACATTTTGGTCCTTCGAGCCGAAACAACAAAAATTAATCTAAAAAGCCTTTTTATTTAGAGAATCCTCTAGTCCCTAAGAGTGCCTCAAAGCTTTTTTTATTTAATAAATATATCCTAAGAAACTATTAGTATTTAAACCATTTAAATAATGATTTGTTAGTTTATAATTAATATATAAAATTATGAGTTGTAACTTTGAAAGCTAACCAAGTTCAAACTCTACTTTTCTCTCGATCTTCATAAGTTACAGGCTTATCTTTCCTCATAGAGGGTTAAAACTATTCCAAATTAATTTAAGGTATTTAAATCAATAAACTTTGATTATTTAATGCAAGTACTTAATGCAAAATACATTTAATTAAATAGTTTCAAGAAAATTAAACTGTTTTCCTCCAGAAAATCACAAAGGATGAATAAAATATTATAGTAATTAAAGCGAAGCCACAACAAACAGATTTAATTATGAGTTTTAAGTGGATGACTGCACTATACTGATCTCCACTGATGACTACCCCCTAACTAACCCTACAAAAGATTAATCTTCCTATAATTATCCGATAAAGAAAGTCAAACAATAATGAAAAGCTGAACTATCTTCGATCAAGCTCTGCTGAATGAACTTTCCTGATAAGTTCAAAAGGTTTATTGCAATACATCCACTTGTGTGCAATCTGCGCCACTTGTCCAAATTCCCAGCTCCCAGCGCCACTCCAGCTGAGCACAAATTGCCAGGATAATGGACAAGTGCAGGACCCAGAGGAAGGACCCCAGCTGGCTGGCTGGCTGGCTTATCCTATCCGGCATCTACTGCTACAACGTCAACAAACAATTAACCTCTTTGTGAGCCGGTCACTCACTCGCAGGGATGAGCTGCAACTACTGGGATGGAGTCAGAGGTGAGTCCCTTTTTGTAGAGCTTCACTGAGGTGATTCCTCCAGCAAGATAGCGTAGAATTATGAACTCGCTTTGACAAATAAATAAATTTGCGCTTATCTTGATTGCCAGCCAGCTCGCACAAATAACTTTTTGTTAGGGACAATTAAAAGAAGCCCGCCATATGCGTCAGTTCCCTGGCTAGCTCAGCGTTCGCCAGGATCTTGGTTACCCACCCACCCACACTCTGACTAAACTTGGCCAATCAAGGACCAACCCATCGCAACCCCTCCAACTGGTACGGATTCCCGTTTTGTACTTTTCTATTTTTAGTGGCTCTCGTTATTAAATGTTAAGCTCGTCATCTTCTGCCTCGTCGATTCGATGAGTACCCATCACAAATCCGTATCAATTGAAAAATACAATACAACATGTATTCGTGGAAGGTGGAATATCCACCAAAGCGTAGTACGTGCTTCCCCTCTCCAAGTCCACCCACAACCGGAACGAAGCACAGATACCCTTCAACAGAAGAGATATGAAACAGATTTCGTTTTAATTTCGATTCAGAATCAAGGCACTCGGAGAAAAGCATGTACGGAAAGCATAAGAGAAAAATATATATAACCTATTAAAATATTTTATATTGAATTAATTATTATTTAACTAAGAATTTAATTATTAATAAGACTTAATAAGTTTGGAACCCAGAAGAATGTTGTCTCCAAATTTGGAAGCTCTAGATGTTTTAGTCTTTAAATGAACAGACGGACAAGCGGACAAACGGACAGACGGACAAATGGTGATACTGTACAAAATTAGAAGTACTTGATGGCATCGAAGATTATTCCTTGTGGGTCTTACATACATTTTCATTGCTACACACAGAGAATTATGGAATCATGAAATTGAGAATCCGCGTACTCAAATTCGTACTATTCTCATTTTGAGTACGGATTTTTTAAAAATTCTAAGACTAAGGGTTATACAAATAAATATTATAAATTCAGTCTTATTAAATTAATTAAACTAATACAAATAATAAATAAACCGAAATTAACCTATAATATTTCAACTTAATAAAAAGAAAATTTATTTACTATAGATTTCCCAACTTCCCCGATTTTTCCTTCAGTGCAACCCGTTTGTGAGCCTTTTATCGCGAAGGAAGGTATTAGTTGACAGCGGGCGGTTATTAGCGAGTCGTCGACTCATCCACGTGAGCACCAAGGACCTACCCACTCCAGTTTTTACCCAATCCCCTTCGCTCCGCACCCATTCAGGCACCGTGTGAAGCCCTCTCAATTTGTTGTGATTACCCGATGATGTTGCCATCCGGATTGGGACTCGTCCCTGTTGGTGGTGGTAATTTGCGCTAATAAAATCAAGTACGTGGGCAAACATGCGCCCTCCCTGCGACCCTTTTTTCCTGGTCGATGTGTGTCCGATATTTTGTTAGATAGTTGCGAGAAGTGTAATCTCGATTAATTCATTGTGCGGCGCTCGAGTGGAATATAATAATTATGTGTGCGCACCGGAGGATATCAGTGCCGAGTCCCAATTTCCAGCTCCAGCTGCACTTTGCCTCTTTGTTACTTTTTGTTACCGCGCACGTGGCCCTCGGACGGGATCCGTGTCGTGTCGTGTGTCCTCCGTAGTCCGGACAGGTAGTATCTCCCATTATCCTCCGAGGAGGGTGTGCGCTGCGCCAGATATTCAGATAGTCGAACCCATCCATCTGTCTAACCACCCAACCAGACAGCCAGCCAGCCATCCATCCATTCATCCTGGTACGTTTCAGTTTTCAAATTAAGTCGCCTTAATTGTGATATCAGGCAAGCGTTTAAAATACGCCCGATTTTAAGCTGGTCCTTGTTCCTGCTCGTCCTCCCCCTCCCCGGGGACATGTTGATCCTGTCATTATGTTTGTTTACAAAGCCGCGACTTTTGCTGTTTGTTGTTTCCCGTTTGCTGGTTTCCGCTTTGATTTCCCGCCCACTGGCTGTGATTTCCGGATGCCCCGGCACCAGGAGTGTTTCTGTTTCGGGTCCGGATTTGCCGTCATCACCCCGTATGAAATCGGCAAAGCGTAGCGTACATTGTACCTGGTTTTTTGCGGCTCTGCAGTTTTTCTGCTCATTAAAAAAAAGAAGTGGCATCGCGATTGATTGTTATCCATTCAGTTTTCGCACATGTCTTGTTTTGTTTTCGAATCAGCGAGGTTTTAGCCAATAAGCAGCAGTAACAGATTTACGGAGATTGGCATCTGTTAATTGGTATTCGTTCAGGGGGATTTGTTAGGTTACTTTTAGCTTGTAACGTGAGAATTTAATTGGGGTATTACTTTTTCTTTTTAAGATTTTAAATTGTTTCTATACATTTTTGTAGAATTTAAAGTTAACTCGGTCGGCGACCACCAGTCTATAAGAATGTTGTCTCCAAGTTTGGTAGCTCTAGCTCTCATAGTCTCTGAGATTTAAGGGGTCTTACGGATAGATGGACAGACGTATAGACGGACATACGGACAAGGCTAAATCGACTCCCCTGATGATGCTGAGCAAGAATTATTATACTCTTTGTTACCTGAGATGCTCCTTCTGCCTGTTACATACATTTTTTGGTTGATACGTGTTCTCTATGGCTATCGCTTATAAAAATAAATTTCTTATCGATTAAAGCTGATTTCTGTGTTTTATCGAAGTAAAACTTATCGATATAGACTTGACTTCTGTTTGAAAATTTATTTTCTTATCGATTCCAACTGATTTCTGTGACTTTTCGAAATTAGACTTAGTGATACAAAACTAGTTTCTGCATACAATTAAATTTAAATTCGATATTATTATTATCGATATCGAACTGATTTAAGTATAAAAAATAATATTTATCGATCAAAGCTGATTTCTGTGACTAATCGAAATACAACTTATCGAAACGAAACTGATTTCAGCATAAAAACTAATTTTTAATCGATTAAAACTAATTTGTGTGTCTTATCGAAAAAAATATAATCGATATTAAACTGATTTCAATATAAAAATAAATTTTTTATCGATTGAATTTAAAATTTGATTTCTTTGACTTATCGAAATAAAATTTATCGATATAAAATTGATTTCTGTATAAAAATTCATTTCTTATCGATTTAAACTGAGTTCTGTGTCTAATCGAAATACAAATTATCGATATAAAACTGTTTTCTGCTACAAATAAATTTCTTATCGATACCAAGCGGATTTCTGCTTTTTATCGAATTAAAGATTATCGAAATCAAACTGATTTCAGTATAAAAATTAATTTTTAATCGATTAAAACTGATTTTTGTGCCTTATCGAAATATAACTGATTTCAGGATCATATCGAGAATAAGTATCACAATTATTAGGTATATTAAACATATCCCTTTTAATATATATTCCCCCAACTCACCCGTCACAGTGATGAACGGCGTCCCATCATCATCCTCGGTGGCCTGCACCACGGTCACTTGGCCATTGGCCACCTGCTGGGCGAGATCAACGCCATCCTTGATGGCGGTCAGATCGGCCATGCTGTGTATGGGTATCGAATGGGTCACGGTGGTGCCGTTGGGCTCCGTGGTGGTGATGGTGCCAATGGTGCCGCCGCCGTCGCTGCTGCTATTGACCACATGCCCATGGATGTGGGCCTCGTTGCTCGAGTCGCTGGCATCCATGGGCAGGACGACGCGGATCACCTCCAGCTGGCCGTCGTCCGTGGTAACCGCTCCCGTGGAGGAATCGTCGTCGACTAGTTTCTTCTGCAAGAGCTGGCAGTTCTGCAAGAGGGGGAGATATTTTACCTATTTATCAAGGAGGGATGATAGGTAAGGTGAGAGCTTTATTTTAAATATTATTTTTTTAAGAGGAAACTTAGGTCCTTAGCAGCTTGCCAAAGATTTAGGAAACTCAAGACATTGTGTGCTTGTATTTGTAAATGGATATGAAACCCACCTGTGTCATGACATCCTCCAGGGTGGCGGACACAACAACTCCATCCTCCGTGCAGAACTCAAACTCCTCGGTGTGCGGTGGCGAGGTGTCGCTATTGGTGGTGCTAGCGGCGCCCGTGTTGGCGCTCTCCACCTCGACGGTCAGCTGCTGCTGCTGCTCCTCCACAGAGTCCACCGGCGGCGAGGCGGCATCCACGAGGGCAGAGCGCGTCGAGATGATGAACTGGCGCTGCGGAGCCAGGCGTGTGGTCATTGGTTTTGTGTGGTCTCTTCTCCGTTCGCGAAAGTGATTTATCTTAAGGACTGAGGCTGAGGCACCTTGGATGCTAAATTCGTTGACTAGTTCCCTCCAAGAGTTAAGGCAATGGCGGTGCTTAGGTTAAGTTAAGGACCTCCCTGTGGATGCTGCAAGCGAAAGTGAAATTTCACAGATTTAACAAGGCATGTCGTCAATCAAGGAGCACAGGTCGTCTTCAATAAGGAAGTAACATCATCCCCCATTGTGTGGTACCACTCCCCATTCCTCCTGGATCCGTATCCTTTGTTATCCCCACCCCGGCGGCGTGTAATGGCAGCAATGGTGGTGGCTTCCTTCCGCTGCTTCCGCTGGGGCGTTGCTATGAAATTAAACTTTTCGCAGGTATTTCTCCGTGCTTTGATTTCCTCATCGCTTTGTTCTCCTCGCAGCAGGAGCGGCACAAAAATATATATATATAAATATATGCGAATATGTACGCCTATTGTGTACAGCATCGTATTTTTTCCCGGGCGGCCATTTTGATTTACTTCCGATTGCTGCTGCTGCTGCGGCATCTTCGAGAGCGAAGAGCGGCAGCGTTTTCAGTTTTCTATAGCCTACAATCGGGGGCAATGTTTTGGGGAAAAGTTTAGCATTGCTTAGGATGGTGGGGAATCTCTAAGGACAGGGGCGTCGTTGGGTCAAGATATGGGGAGAGGTTACCATATTAAATACACATAATAACCAGGTAAGAAAAAGTATGGGATATTCATAGTCGGAAACTGAGATATAAATGGTATTTAAGAAGCTTATAGAAATTATTTGTGTAAAGTAATAAAAACTAGGAATATAATCCAAGTCTAATTAGAAGGAAAAACATAAAAAAAATCAATATTTGGTCTAAACCAGGGTCGGGCACCCTATGTCAAACTTGGAGCCTGAAAATTAAGGCTTTTCCCTAAGCTATGAGCCTGACATAATATGTGAGCCAAGGATTGGGCGTTTCTAGTTATTGTAATACTTAAAGCACGGTGTTTTATAACCGACGATGAATAGATTTTTTTTTTTTATACCCTCAGGTATTAAGGTTTTTAAAGAAAAGCAAACACAAAAATAAAAAAGTGCTAGGAATTATTTTATAAATAAAATATAATGTACCCTAAGAAATAAAAAATGGTTTGCAATTTTAAATTTATTTAATTTATGATTTTTATTTAGTATTAAATGCCAAAGCTAAACTTCAATTCACAAACAGAAAAAGGCAACCCAGTTTAAATGAGCTTCTGTTCTTAGAAGCGCTGGAAACTTCCCCTCCTTAAACCCCCAACTTATCCTGCACTACTCAATTAATTATCCTTAGTGAGATAATAGCCTCGGGGAACTGTTCGCGAGTGCAGCTTTCAGTGTACTTACATCGACCCACACCAGGGGGATTCCATTTCAGCCCACTGGCTACGCCTCTGGCCAATTAAATTAGACAAATTGTAATTGTTGACGACACAGGCATTTAAATCAAAGAAAAGCACATTTCATTGTGGCAATTCTCGTTGTTAATCATTAACAATCTGGTTCTTCGAAGCGTTTAAGGTAAGTGTTGGACTTGTTTTTGCTTTTGCTATTTAAATTCTATGTTTTCATTTTATTTTTAATGAGTTTTTAGGCCAGGATACTGATGCTTTAAAGGATTGTTAAGATGTTATTATGTTTCCTGTTTATTTATTTGTTTAATGAGGGTCCTTCCTTTTTTAAACTCTATATTTTTTAAGGTTAATTTAAATTAAATTGCTACTTTGTTATTCGTTTTCATATCCCCTTGATGCTGCTTTTAACTTCATTGAAATTAATTTTAGTTTATATAATTATAGGATAGATTAATTTATTTAAATATCATTATATTTTATTGTAGACTGTTGCTATTTTAATAGTTTAATATAAATTCTTTAAAGTTCACATGCTTCTTTTCAATGTCTTTTATTTATTAAAAAAATTTAAGAACACTTTTTCTTTATGAATTTTTCCATGTAAAGACAAAAGGTAAATTAATATAGTAACTGTTAATGGCAATGTTTATATTATTAAAGTGAATTTAATGGTTTTAAGTTTGTTGCTGATTTTAAATACATTTTCCAACACTTTCTAATTAGGTTCTCCCTTGTGTTTATTTACAGTTCAGTCTGCCCGATTTAGAGCTTCTAAATATTCACACTTTCTGCGCGCTTCTTGCCACTTTTGCACTTTTGCACTTCTGCACTTCTGCACTTGCCACCTGCACTTGTTCACAGGGCAACCGGCTCAAAGTAAATAAGGTCTGGAGAAAGCGTCGCTGGCAAGCCATCCCGAAAGTCAGGGAATTGAACTTTGGGGGGTTATTATATTATTAGAGGGAATACCGGCTGGGGGTATCCCCTTTTCGAAAGCGCGGACAGGAACAAACGACCCGGCATACGTCACTTCTGGACTGGGAGTCGGGCTGAAAGTTGTTGTTTATAAACAATAAACGAAGTTGGCAAAAAAGGGGGGAGTTTCCCTAATGGGAAGCGGGAAGTGGGCAGTGGGAGTAATGCGTTTTTCCCCGGTTCGAAGTGAACTCCTTGGGCTTTCAGTGCACAAATCAAACGGCGTGCGAGGAGAGCTCGTAAATTTTGACGCGTGAAAAGTGCAGCTCACTCGGGGTAAGTTTTCAGTCACGACACCCACACTGGCAGTGTTTACACCTGTACAGTACACACACACACAGTGCGCGTCCGCCCACACACACTGAATAAATCACTAGGGACGCGCAACGCCCGATTATTGATCAAATAAATATTCTTTTCGGGATTCGCTCTGGGCCTGCACTCTCTCCGGCGCTCTCTCCCGGGATTCTCTCCTCGATTGGGACTCGATTTCGATGGCGGGCCTTTACCGTGTTTATATAGCGGCTTATATATAGTAGTTAAAGCTGCTGCGGTGTGTTTAGTTCGAGCGTGAATATGCAACTACGGCGGGGAAAATGTTTCAACCGACTTGACCGAGGGAAAACCCGCCAGCAGCAGCACAGCAGTGGCAGGAACGGAAACAAAACCAGAAACACACACAAACTGCAACGGAAAAACGGCAACTGGAAACTCACTGGCAATGACAATGGCCCGAAAGGGGGTTGATAGTTTTTGGTAATAGGGAATTGGTCAAAGTGCATTCGATGTGGCACACAACCAACCTGCTGTCGGAGCAGGCAGAGCGAGATGGAAATTCATTTCAATACCATTTGGATTCGAAATGATAAAGACAGTGGAAACTGCCTAGGAAGACTTATTTCATTGGTGGTAACTGAATTTTCAGTTAATTGCAATTTTAACTAAAAACTTAGGCTATAAGCTGGATTTTAATTCAATAAAAACTAAGTGCTGGCTGATATGAGGGTTTTTGCGTGTCACCGAATTCGTACTTGGGAATTTTAGCTGGTGAACAATTTTTTTTTTAGTTTAAATTTCCTATATAACCCTATTAAAAGAACTGTAAGCTATAAGTTAGACTTTAAAAATATTAGACTTCTCTAAAAATATTTGTTATATGAGAGTTTACTGCCTGCCTCTGAATTTGTACTTGGGAATTTTAGGTGCATTCTATAATAAAAGGTTGACCGTAAAAGTATACAAAAATAATACAAAATAATTCAGGCTTGGTGAAATAATTTAATTTGAGTCTAAATTTTCCTACCGAATACTTTATAAAAGTTTTTACTTCTAAAATATTTGTATTGGTTTTTTGTTTGTCTTAAGAATATTTGTTTTTTTCCAAAAATGAGGCTAACTGTTTAGTTTAAGCTCACACTATCTAAATTTAAGGAAGTTGTTTAGTTATTTATTATAAAAACACTATTCTAGTTTGTAGTTCTAATACTATATATTAAATATAGACAGAAATTACGGTGTCATTTATTGAAAGCTGATAATATTGCTTGTTGAATTTACTACATTTGCCTTGATGATTCTTATCTTTATGATTTATATTGTGTAATTAAATTAAATATATAAATATATTTAGCTCAGGCATTCGTCTAGTTCTTTCTTGAATTTAGTAATATTTATGCATTTTTAAATGCGTTTCTACTTATTTATTTACGTTTATCAATGAACACAAATGTTGTTGACACATGTTCGGCTCAAAATAGATGGAAAATTTAAGGAGTAAGATAAGGGAGAGTGGGAGTCGAAAGGACACTGGAGTGGGTAGCTGCACTTTTGGGCCAGTCCATGGCATTGACCCTTTTTTAAAGTCCTACCCCTAAAGTAGCCTCTCCGCCGGCAGCTGCGTTGGCATAGGGACAACCCGAGAGAGACTGGAACTGGGACTGGGACTGTGCCAAGGGGCAGATAGGTGACTGAAGCTCAGACAGCGTGACGCTTTCCTCCTGATATCCATATTCATTCACTTAATGCCTGCAGCAGGTAACCTATACTCCTGACTGGCTAGAACAACATGTGTTTGGCACAGGACTCGGAAATGTATAGCTCAAGCCTGACAGTTGGTGGATTTTGTTTATGAAAATGTAGTATTTATTATAATTTATTTGCCAGGTTGGGTTTCCTGCATGTTAGCTTTTGGCAACTGCTGTTACCTTTATGTTCTCTTAAAAAAGGGAAAGCTTCACGGAAATATAATGCTTAATTAATCACAATAATAGTGAAATACTGACGCATTGTTTTTGCACCTTTGTCTCCATTTCAATTTCGCTTACAAGTGATGGCTGATGGCCAAATTGACATTGACATTCATTAGAACGGACGCAACTCATCAGATGAAAGATGATGAATGTAATATGGCACTCGATGGCTGGGCGTGTGCGGCGTGTGTCCTGCCCCCGCCTCGTCCTTGCCCGCATCCTCATCTTCCCCCACTCCGCTATGCCGATGTCACCCCCCTTCTCTTTTGCCAGGTAAGAAGACGGAGGCAGTGAAGCAGGACGAGTGGCGTGGCAAGGCACCAAAGCGGAAGTGCCCAGCAGGAAGGAGAAGGAGTTGTACACTCCACGAAAAATTGCAGAAAACATTTTGAGATTTTTAAATGTTATATAAGAGGAGTTGAAATAAAAGGTTTCCAAATAAAATGTTCACAATTACATTACTTTAAAGAAGGCATATGTTTTTCACTTTAAAAAGCATATAATCGAATCTAACGAATCGCGCTTATCAACTAAGTTTCAATACCTATAAAATGAGACTGGTATCAGTGCCTTATCATAAATCGGCATCAGGGATTCAAAACATGCACAACGCTTAAGTTAGTTTTCATTTTCAGCTAGGCCATAATCAACTGGCATCTGGATCTGTCTGAATCTGTAGTTCCTGTAGTCCAGAAGACAGTGAACTCCCCGTCTCCTGACCTCTTTCCGGAGTAACTGTGTCAATTAGGCGGCATCTGAGTCTAATACTGGACCAGACGGCTCCTATCCAGCAAAGCCTAAATAAAAGAAGAGAAAGGATCTTCTCCATCAAGAAGAAAGGCAAGACGACCTGGATGAAAAAGATATAAACGCCATTCGAGAACTACTCTCCTTATTCAGTCTCCCATGTTCCATGAAAGAAACTATCAGCTAATGATAAATAATAATTACAAGAATTTGTACCTTTATGTTTAATAAAATATATGATATAAATATTATAAAAGGGAACTAATATATAATAAAAAATAATCAATATACATTCAAGTTTAAGCACAAGGATATCTCAAGTCACAAGAATTCGTTCCTTTATATTTAATAAAAAATATGTTATAAATATTATAAAAGAGAACTAATATATAATAAAAAATAATCAATATACATTCAAGTTTAAGGACATCGTTATCTCAAGTCATTGATAAGTATGAAACAAATCGAGCTTATCAACTAATTGAGCTCTCTCGCCTCTGGAGAATCAGTTCATTTTGATCGATCGACTTTAGTGGTTACAATGCCCAAGCTCGGATTAATTTTTACTTTTGCAATTATTGCTTGCCAACTGGCATCTGGATCTGTGCTCCCAGCACCGGAGAGCTCCCCATCTCCTGGCTTTTCGCCGGATCAAATGAACCAGTTGAGCGGGATCTGCTTTGCCGCCTTTAGAATAATGCTGGATCAAACCTTAGCTCAGCAGCACGTCAAGCCCATTCAGGGGGCCATTCAGCATGAAGAGAAGGTGACTCCAAGGAAGGTGATTCCACAGGGCTTTGAGCAAATCGGAACGCGATTCTTTTACATCTCAGTGAATGTCAGAATGAATTGGTTTGCTGCAGAAAGGACCTGTCGACAGATGGGCGGCGAGCTCGCGACCATCCAGGATGAAGTGGAGCTGAATGCCATTAAGGAGAAAGTCAGCGAATCAAGCGACAACTACTGGCTGAACCTAAACGATTTGGAAACGAATGGGGAGTACGTGTCATGGACCTCGGGCAAGAAGGCACCTTTTTATAACTGGCATGAGCCCCAATACGAAAACGAAGATAATAATGCGCACTGTGTGACCGTTTTCAATGGGGAAATGTTCCTTGATCCCTGCCAAGGAACCTATCCATTCATTTGTCAAGCCGTCGAGGATTAATAGTATTAATAAATAAATGATAAGGTAATAATGGTTGAGTTTTTAAAAAGATTTAAAAAGAATAATAAAGTTGAACCAAAGTACATTCATTCTGAGACAATAAGCACAGTTTTGACTGTATCTATCGAATAATATTATTGAATATAAATTGTTCATTACAAAGGATTAGTTTGTAAAATGAAATGTATTTTTTCAATTTTAAATGAGATAATAAATAATTGGGATAATCTATAGAATGCCTTATTTGTGTAATTTAAAAATGTCAAATAGTGTTGACCCTCTTGTTATTATTTATATTCGAATTTCTCGCTCTGAACTGTTTCTCTCAGTGTAAATTTGAAAACGTAAATGCCTGGTTGCTACACCTGGCACTAGGACTCGCTGTAATGTGCAACCGGCCATGGCACACTCCATATGGATGTGGCACTTGCCTTGGGTCGGGGGTGCTCATGCAGGGGATGGGATGAAGGGGGATGGTTGGATGGATGACTGACTGGCAGAATGTTTTTCGGGTTTTCCCTGAGAGGACTCGACTTAATTGTCTCTAAATGCCCGGGCGCCGTGGCTGGGAAGAGGCGCAAATGAAAATGCGGAAAAACCGCTGGCCTGGGTTGGGTAATTTTCTCATTTTCTCGTTCAATGAAAATTCGCGCGTTGGTTGGAAAATGAGAAAAGTTCCACGTCTTTTGATCTTTTTCGATTTGCGGCTTGTGAAAGTTTTTTTCTCCCATTTATTTCTTTCTTTTTTTTCCATTTCTTTTTTACCTGATAATTGGAAAATTGTGGAGGGTTGGTATTTACCTATATATATAATATATATACACGTCGTACTAGAATCTACAGACAAGTGGAATCTAGAACTTACCATATCGACTAAGGTAGCTTCGTTGGCTACTGGAACTCCGTGTGTTTAGTGAATCATTTTGAATATTCCAGGGATTCCTTTGGTTCGCTTGCGTTATTTTTAAGAACTTCTTTGGGGAGTTACTGGGCCGTTCTCTGGCTGTTGTAATCCTCGGGTTTTTCCAACTGGATTACGGCGCAGTAAAGGGACCGGAAGGAAATGGCTCTCCGATTCGACGTAACCGAATTGTTTGCGTTTTAGCGGTTGCCTAGCAACAGATGACACGAAGAAAACAACAAACATTCGGCGCGCCGACATTTCCTGCTCCTCGGAATCCAGAGGTTCCTGCCTCCATTTCTGGTAACTTTTTGTCCAAATAAATCACAGATAATTATTATAAATCACACTTCCTATTGGAATTATTTGCACGTTTTGAAGGGTAAAAATAGGAATAATAGGAAAAATAATAATAATAAGTTCGATCAGCTGTGCTAGAGCTGGAAGAAGGAAAGGAAATCGATGTAACTATCGATATATCTAAGGAGAAATTTTAAATTTTAAGAAATTGGCGGGAAATGTTATCGTATGTTACGAATACGAAAAGAAAAAACTTACAGAAGAAATATAAATTTGAAGTCCTGTATCTTTTAAAATCTAACATGAAGTAGGGGAATAACATTAATGAAATAAGGGTAGAGACTTTACTCTGAACAAGAACGTATTCAGAGAAAATGAAGACCAATATAAGTTTTGTTACAAAAAATAATAATTTTATTACAATTCACATACATTTTTGGGCAATTCGAGGTATTTTAAACAAATTCTTGATGCTGAATACGTACTTTCGATGGTTTTGCAGCAGCCTGGCAACAGTGTTGGTGAATGGCCAAGCGGAGTTAACAGTATGTTAACTAACAGAACATTTGGTATGTTAAGTTGACTTGTGTTGCCTATCGATAGTTGTTACGATAACTATCATTCACTTTCGAGCGCAGATATACGATAGTGCGGGCTTTTTGAAACTGGAATTTAGAAAAATGCTAACTGCATACTAATTACTCAGCTATTTCTAGTTAAAAACAACTTTCACACATGGCGCTCGGGTTCAATATAGTTGCATGTTTCCGCCTTTGACAAACGTGATCAATTCGCTGCGCATTGTTCGCTAATTAATTTGTTGCGAATTGCAATTTTAACACTTGCGTTAATTGCGAAAAAAAAACCTCTCTGCGAGTTGGAATGAAGCAATAAAAGTGGCAAGCAGCCTCTTACGTCCGCTTGTTTACTATTTTTTTGCAGGTTTGTTTTCGTTTCTAGATTTTCCGTTTCAGGCCCGTAATTAGCCAGGTAACAGGCAGGCAGGTGAGTGAAGTGCACACGTGTTGCACATTAACGCCATAACCTGGAATTTATTGCACTGCCCTCGGCTATCTGTCTCTCTCGTGGATTTGCTTTTGTTTTATTTAATTCAACTGCGTCGCAGGTTCAGAGGAAAAAAAAGGGGGTGTGGGGATTATCCCGGGGTGGAACCATAAATGGGGTCGGGGGTCTCTGTAATGGATGTTAGTAGTTTTATTTTCTGTCAAGTCCAGTGCGTTGCCAAACCATCCAAAAAGCCAGTCATTTGCATGCCATTTCCATGAACTCCTGCGGTTGACAACTGCAGGAGGTGTGCACCGAAAAAAACCATAAGAAAATCTATAAAAATATTTAGAGTATATGTATATAAAATATTAAATCTTTATAGGGTTTAAGTTAAGAAATCTAGTGCAGTTCTTTAAAAATATATTTTATTTTGTATTTACCCCTTTGGCCAGTAATAATAGTTTAAACACTATTGGAATCTAATTATCTGTCTGAATGATTTGCCATTTTTATTTTTAGGTCATTATGATACTTACGTCCATAATAGTTGATGAGGTTTTTCTGGTTTATTTTCATTAAATATTTCCGGTAGCCAGTGAAGAGCCACAACATTCCTTCACAGAGATAGTGTCAAGCAAATTATTTACTCATTTTTTGAGGTGCAACTCTTCGTTTTTTAATTACTTTCTGACAGGTGGGTAAACCCCTATCATATAAAAGGAAATGAAATAAAATCTATGGCATTAAATAGCCATTAAACAATGTAAATAATAAACGACAGATGATTAATATCTTTATTATTGAACAACAATAGTTATCTTAACCAATTATATATAATAGATCCCTGTGGAAAATAACCATCGCCACTAGAATTTTTCCAAATAAAGTAATCAAAGATCTCAACAAAAAAAAAAGTAATAAACAAAATTCAGTAGAATAAGACCAGGACATTTGCCGGTTTAATTTTAATTTGAAAAATTCCAATGAAATATTAAAAATATTTTAATTGATTTATTATTGATTCATAAGAATTCCAGGCAAAATCTTAGTTTAATACATTTTTTTTGTCAGTGTCTAAGATCTGGACACGCGTAACCCTCAAGTACCTGAATGTGACCCATCGGGGAGATATACAGACACAGAAAGGAAGGGGCCAAGCGAGAGACAGGAGGAGTCACAGCAAGTTTGCCGCTGTTTCTGTTACGTAGTTTGACAATCGTTTTGTGGGTTCGGTGATGGGGTTGTGGGATGGGATCCATGGGGATGGGGATGGGGATGGGATTGCGAAGCTAGAGAGACTGCGTCAAAGTCAGCTTTCAATGGCATTTCTCGTCCGCCCACGTGCAGAAAACAAACCCGCTGAGTGGCATAGATACAAGTGCACCGCTGAAAAATAAGAGATTATTTTGATAGGGAGAAAATTCCAGGCAATTGCCTTCGAGGAAACAAATTCCTAGTAAAGTTAATTACATGATTTCTCCTTATAATTCTTTATATTCTATATATTAGAATTTTAGTTCAATAAAATCTTTAAAGTATATCAAGTTTGGGAAACACATAAAATATTTGAGGTATTCAATCGATTTTTAATTGTAAAAATACCATCACAATTAATCTCCTGTCTATCGACCTAATTAAAATCACGTTTTGTCATTTAAAAAGCATAACAAAATTGGGTTTAATAAATAAATATACCTATTTAGACTTTAATTAACACGGAAGTTACCTGTTGCTGAGAAAAACCTTGAAATTTTTTGTACTACACCGTATTAACCCCAATTTAATAGTCTTTCTCCCAGTGCCCTATCTAGGGGCAGCTGTTGCAGCATGTATGTGTCTTGTGGCTCTGTGGCAAAAGCGTTTGTTCTTGCCGTCTTACCATCTTACCATCGGCCTCCATGGCGTATGCGTAACGTGCTTAGCCTCTGGCGTTACATCAGCTAAATGCGAGGGCGGACTTGCGGCACTGGCACTGGAGAAATGCAAAAACATCAAAAACAGAAGACGATGTCATGAGCAGACTGCCCGGCGAGACACTAGCCTATTCGGGTTTCTTGCACATGATTTGCCATATAGCCGCACATCCAGCGTAACCCCCGACCCGTAACCCTCTTTTCCATTGGAGCATGTATCACATGCAAATTCAATTAATGCAAATGCCATTACAGGCAGCAACTGTGCACATATCTCTCTGGCCCTAGCGGTGTGTGAGTGTGCATATAATTAACTCTACTTCCTCCACGAGTCCAAGTCGGGCTTGGAAACGAAACAAAGTCAAATAAAGTACAGTGGGGGTAGCATTATTTAGTTTTCGTTATTATTTTTAAATTAGAAATCCTAAAAGGTGTAAGTTTAAGCTCCAAAATAGTCTATACTTGGTTTCTAAGCTTCTAATAATAAACCCACCATTAAAAATGAATCAACCAGACTAATTTGCAATACTAAATGGCAATATAATTTCGCTTCCATTAGCTCTAAAAATGTAGTGCCTGCAAAGAGTTCGACTCATTGAAGCCTGACTGTGGCAGCAAAGTCCGGACTCTGGAGAGTTACAGGCGGCGTCACCTTGTCGCCGTTGCTGTTGCTGTTGCCTCTTGCTGACATCTCGAGCCCAATAGGAAATTCAAAACCGCCTTCTGCCTTTTTTGCTTGATTTATCAACAGCAGCAGCAGCATTCGCATGCAAAACGTGTAACAATTTGTGGGTTTTACATAAGCGGGAGAGGTGCCGGGCAGAAAATAGAACTCGTAACCATACCCAGTAACCGTAAACAAACACGAAATCAATTAAAAGCAAATGAAATTCATCGCAAGGCAGGCTTAGTGAGCTAAAGCCAAAGAGAATTCCAGGCCGTCCTCCACACGAGTTGTAATATAATCCACAGATTTAACTTGAAAGACAATCCATAGTGGTTTTGGGTTGTGCCTTTTTGTGGCGAAATAATTTTATTAAGACATTAAAGAATTATAAACTGTTTTTGAAATTAAAAGGGTTAAAATTAAAGCATAAAAGAAAGGTTATATTGAAGTAGAGCATGGACTAACCTTTAATTTAATTAAATAAATCAATTTCCTCAGAAATTATGTAAATATTTATAGGTTTTTTAGTATGAAGAATTTCTAGAAATCCTTAATAACTAAATTTACCAGATTTTTATTACATGGGAAAATATTTAAATATATAATTTCAGATCATTAAATGGAAAATCTTTCCTTAAACAAATAAAATGATATTAAATGAAAATCAGATATCATTACTTACTGTTTATTGTATATTAAATACAGCATACTTTTAGGGTGAATTTCAAGAGATATCAATTCACTTGATATATGTGTGACTTTACTGATTTAAAATTAAGCCAATTCCCGTTGGCGAGACAATCAAATGATTATTTCGAATCTCACAGATAGCAGTTCCGAGGCGAATAATTCCGATTTTGTTGATTAATTTTGAGTGTGTGACTACGGACTAATTAATGCCAGGCACTGTACATGCATTTGCCCCATGACTCGGCTGCTATTCACCTATAAACAACCATATATTGTACGAGTATGCTTGTGTGAACAAATGCCGCGGTCTATGTAAAGTATTTTTTGTACGAGTATTTTGTATTTTTATTTTTATTTGTCCAGCTGCGGGTGCACGTGTCGTTGCCCCTGTCCCTCACTCACTGCCTATCTCTGTCTCTCGCTCTGTCACTCTGTCCCCGGGCTTTTTATAAACATTTCTCGAGATTTCTAATCTACATAACAACAAATAGAACAACAGGCTACAATGGCGAGATAGATGGAAATATCAGCAGCGCTAACAATCGCAATTTGTGTTCAAATATATTATAGCTCTCAGACCCGTTCCACTTGAATCTGTTGTTTCGGTTTAATTTCAGATTATTTTCGCTTTTATTCCTCTAGCTATGTAGTTGGTTCTTATCAGGATTTTCTACATACATATATGGTACTTTATTGCTTTTGATTTCACCTCGACTTTGAAATTGAAATTTCGCAAGCTGATAAGCTAAGGGAATATCAGCCAGTTCACGTTAAAGCTAATTAATGCTCTTTACTCGCCTCAAAAGCCAGCCTTCCGTAAAGGGTAGGTCTATTTTCGGTTCTGTCAATTAGGATAGATCACGATTGAAGTCAATTCTCCAATCGCCACGCTCCAGCTAACCCCAGCACTCCCCATTTTTCGATTAGCCCTTCGCTGGTCTGCTGATCGCATCAATGTCGTTCGCACCTGTCCTAAATCAAAGGTGCAAATTACCTTGTGTATGCGGTGTGCGTTATTGCACCAACGAATGTTAGAGTAGAAACCGAAGCTCTGCCTCATGATTATTTGTGCGTTACTCAAGGTACAGTGAAGCAAAAAAAAAAATAATTAGTATTTCCATTTATTTATGTTGGATTTATACCTAGAGATATTTAAAATATTATTATATTTATACGATGTTAAATATATTTTTTGTTAATACCATTTTTCAATACAATTAGCTTCTGTTTTGCTTAGGCGATCAATTTAATTCAGTGCAAACACATAAAATAAACCTGACCTAAGCAAGTTTTTGAGTTATTGTATTGTTTTTCCGTGCGAACGAATATATTAAAGCGAGTTTGTGGCATTTATGCATCTATTATTGAGTAATATTTATTAATAAGGCTCTTGATTAAGCGATTAGTATTAGATATGTTATGATATGAAACCGTGGTAAATATGTTAATTTCTGTATCATTTAAGTTAATAAATAATGCGAAAATTAAAGTAAAATCCCTTAGAATCTCTAATAGTTTTGTGGCGCTTATAAGGCCAGATATCAAAGGAAACTATTCCATTACTCCACACATGATACACTTAAGTATTTCTATTTTTATATGTGTTTACTTTTCCTAAGCTCCTTACACACTGTGTATTTGGAATCACCCGTCTCCAGAGTCGTATGCCAAACAAAGGGGGCTTTCAAATAGGTTTCACCAGGTCTGGCAAGTGCAGTTGCTGAGGGGTTTTCCTGCGACTATTCGTGATTATTCTACAGCCATGCAACCGGGGGGTAAACAATAATATAATAATACAATAATACAATAATAATATAACACTATAACTCAGACGGCGAGCTGTATAGATAAGCCGGCACACATGCTACTGACAAAAAAAACATCGAATCATGAAAACAATCCACAAGTGCCGGCGGGGCCTGTCACTCCATTTCGACTCGGTTTCAGCTCTGTTTGCTCTCCGTTCGCTCTGGATGATGAAAAGCCAACGTTATTGCATTTCATTTTCGTGGAAATTCACTGAAGCCACGTAACGCTTTCGATTAGCAACACGTGACCGTAAAAACGTCCGGACCATGTGAGTAAGTAAGTGTATTACAGCTGCGATAAGAAGGCGGCCCACATGAGTAATGGTGAGCCAGTTTTCTGTGGCTATTGCACGTGCCCTCCACCGGGGCGTATGTGTAATTTACAGAGCGTATACGTTACGTATACGTAGCACCATGCCATGCAATGAGATACCTGATGCACGTGCCGACGCCGCCGCCGCCGCCCTGCAATTAAACCGAGAGAGAGAAAAAGATCAGCGAAATGCCGAAACCAAAACAAAAACAAGTCTCAGCCCCAGGCCCATGCCCAGTCTTATGCAAGTCCAGTGCCCAATTCGACACGTTTATGTCATTCGTCATCGCAGATCACGGAGCTCTGAGCACGGATTTCGGATTACGGGCTACGAGCTACAGGCTACGGACTGACCTTTAGGGGCGGCTAAAAATAGCCAGCAACAGCCATTTAAATACAATCAAAACGCTGGAAAGCCCAGCACAAAGGAACACAGTTGAGCTTCTATTGGGCGACTTTTGAAGGCAATCTATTTTGTACACCCAAAAAAAAACAAGAGTTTAACCTTTCTACGCGTTGTCTTAAAAGTATATTCAAGCAGAATAACGAGTTTAGTATAAATTTTATACTTCAAACTATCAAATGTATACTCCAAAGTTTAGTTTTTATACTTTACAGTTTCAATAGTGTATTTTTGAGTATTATTTTTATACGAACCTACATCGAAAATTCGATAACATATCGCGTTAGCTGGAATTTATACTTTCGTAGTATTAAATTGATAATCATCTTATTAAGAAATTTTTCATACTCAAGAGTATAGGATTCATGTAACAATCGTATAGGTTCTATGATGATTTTTTTTTGGGTGTAGGTCCAAAAAGCGAAACCTTTTCATAAATATATTATATATATTATATATGGATTAAGTATTTTAGTTTAGGGACTTGAGGCTCCAAACCCCTTATTTGAAATTAATAATTATTATTTATAAAAATTACGTAAAATCAATACAATTTTGGCACGAGTTAAATTAAAATTCCTTAAATAATTTTAATAAAATTTTTTTCACCTAATAGTTTATGTTACCGAATGCATACTGTAAAATCCGAATTCAACTTAAACACAAACAACAGCGTATTGTTAAGGCGAAAACATTTCAACAACACGTGACCAACAACAAACTTGAGAGCCGTCTTGGTGTGCGTGTATGTGTGTCCGAGTGGGAGTGTGTGTGCGTGGAATTGCTGACATGCTCGGCTCGCGTGAGAAATTACGTCATGCGCCACGAATTTTTGTCTTGTTATTATTTGTTTCTTGTTGCTTTTTTTCTCGCTTTTTGTTTTTTGTTTGCCACTTTCGACGTGTCTCGATTAAAAAAACAGAAACAGAGTGCCAGAAGGAGAGAGGGAGAGAAAGATAGATACGGGCAACGTCGCGTATGATTATTATTTCGTTTATTAAACGGCGGCAGAAAACAACAACAGCAAGCAAAAGCCGCGACCGCGACTGTTGCGCTCTGTAATAAAAACAAAATGTCGGCCGAGTGGTAGTTCGGCCGGCCTGTGTGTGTGTGTGCGATTGTTGTTGCCAAGCGCTCTTTGCGCGCTCGCTCTCTCTTTCTCTCTTCTCAGCCGCGCCGCGCCCAAAGCTTTGGAATTTGTCACGTTCACGTGTTTTATTGTATGCCGCTTTTGTTGTTGTTGTTGTTGTTCGCCTTGAGCTTCTGCGTCGTTGTTTTTTTTTATTATTATATTATTATCATGCATACATACATATGTACATAGGTTTGTATGAGTTTTCCTTTGTTTTGTATATTTTTTTGAGTGCAGATACAATGGCAAGCCATTATAACGGTAACTTTAAGGTTTGTTCGCCTCCAAAACAAATGAAAAATAAAATTAAGCGGAGAATTTTCATGTGTTGCACATGTTTATGGGAATCGCTCATTTAGTTGGCTCATTAATATAATTCACACGCAACTAAATTATGCCTATCTAGCAACAACAACGACAATGCCAACTAACACCTATTCGTATGTGTTGCGGTTGTGTAAGTTACCAGCACCAGCACCGAGTTATAAAGCCGTCTAGTCATCAAGCTAGCGGCGGCAGCACAGTGGTGCGGGTGGATCAAAAAGGTCACGATACGCAGCCGAAGGTCGTGTCGTTTAAGTGGGCAGACTGTCTGGGGCGTGACTTGAGAAACGCTAAGAAATCACGGTTTGAATCAGTTGAAACCCGTTTTTAGAGAGGCGCAGCTGTGATCTGGGGTACTAAGAATCTAAATTAGAGCCCACAGGTACACCCATAGAAAAATCATCATAGAACCTATACGATTGTTACATGAATTCTACTACTCTTGAGTATGAACAATTTCTTAATAAGATGCTTATCAATTTAATACTACGAAAGTATAAATTTTATACTCATCTCCACCAATATTTCATAATAATCACTAACGCGACAAACAGAAAAGCACTAAATTCCAGCTAACGCGATATGTTATCGAATTTTCGTTGTAGGTTCGTATAAAAATAATACTCAAAAATACACAATTGAAACTATAGATTATAAAAACTAAACTTTTGAGTATACATTTGATATTTTAAAGTATAAAACTATACTAAACTCGTTATACTGCTTGAGTATACTTTTAAGACAACGCGTGGAAAGGTTAAACTCTTGTTTTTTTTTTTTTTGTGTAGTAGTTTTGTACATTTAAAAAAGGAGATTTTATTAATAAAGCAACCAAAATAAAAATAAAAACACAAACAAACAATCTGGCAAATTGGGCAATCTCTCTTGCAAATCCCCAATGAGCACATCTCACTGGGGACACTTTTGTGACCATAAAAAGTGAGATTTGGTCCCACTGTGGCAATCACGTTCGCAGCACACGAAATGCGATAACACACACACACACACACACGCCTAGCTAGCACACGCACACAGCCCTGGTGTCTTATCTACCACCCCCCGCGCCCCACACACCCACTAACACTGTTGCTCTCCCGCCATCGGCTTGCACGTCATCAATGCGAAGCTCTTCGCTCTCTCGGCTATTTTTTTGGGGTCTCGTGCCGCGCGGCGAGTCTCGATTCATTCATTTCGTTTTTGCTTCGGGCCGCGAACGGACGTAAAAAAGCGGTGAAAACCACGGTGCAGTGACAGTGCAAAAATAAAAAGAAATAACCAAAACCAAATCCAAAAAAGAGGGAGAGAGCTAATAAAAAAATAGCAAAATTAGCTGGAGGGGCAACAACAAATTTGATATATATATATGTATATACATATATGTTTGTGCTTTAAACGTGAAACACGCACACACACTCGCACACGCACGTTGTCCGCTCGCATCCGCAGCTGTATGTGTGTGTATATAGGCGGCTGGTAAAATTCCACTGTGAAACGACGAAAGGAAGTTATTGTTGTATATTAACAAAACAAATAACAGTGTACTCTCGGTGTGTCATAAAACCTAAAAACGTGTAAGCAGGCGGGCGAGAAATAAAATAAAAGAATACGAGTCGAGTACTGCGGAAAATAAAACAAAAAGCGTGCACGTTTTTCGACATTATTTGTTTTCTGTGTTTTTGTGCATCGCTCACGCGAGAGAAAAGGAGCTCCAACAAGTGCACTTTAATTGCTGCTCCAAAAATAGAGTACAAAAAACCGTTCCGTTTGCTCGGGTGAAAATAACGCGACGTTATCGCTAACGTTATCACGCGCGCACACATTCAGACATTCGAGACGTACCGATAAGCGGAAAGAGTAAACAGGCACAGTTATCAGCATATTCCACTCGTTCCAACATAAATATAAACACACGCTTCGAAATGCCATTCTAAATTTGTAAGAAATCCGGGAAACACAAGGAAATTAAACGTACCTAGGCTCGCGCAGCCACAGCAAAAAGTAATTCGCCCCGCAACTGAATTCGCCGTCGTAGCAGTCGCCTTCGAATTCGCCGCATCGACAACCTGTTTGCTCGGCCATAACTCGCCCCGGCATTTATCTCTCAATTATTTCTGCATTGACGTAAGGAGCGCAGACCACTTCCACCATTCCACCGCAACTGCAGCAAACGACGGCGACGCAGCAGCAGAAGCAGCAGCAGGAGCAGCCCAGGAGCGTATTCATAAGCGAAATCGGAGTCCGACGAGGATCGGGGAGCGGATCGAGGAGGAGCAGCGGTAGCGGTAGCGGCAGCGGCAGCGGCAGCCCCACCATGGAGCCCTACTGGAGCGAGGCGAACGGTCACGCCGCACATCCGGTTAAGTATGAGAGGTAGGTATGACAGCCACAGATCCCGCTGGACTGCAAGTCGAACAATCAATAAAATCGAAACAATGCAAAAATACAAAAATCCGAAATCAAAATCCGAAGCCAAAAACCCAACACTCACTTTCACCTGCGCGCGTTAAGCTTAAGCACACAGAGAAAAAATATCACGAAAGTGTATCACGAATAAGACAATTTTATTAGGTAAAATAAAGCAATTAAAATTGTTTATTACATTACGAAATATAACTAAAGTATTTTCGGAATTAATTTAAATACAATTTTACATCCCTTGAAATGGAAATATAATCTTTAATAGGTTATAAACTTCAAACATCTATTATCTTACTTGTTGAATGTAAAGGAATGTTATATTAATGGTTTTTAGATATTGAACTTACTGGCTAGAGCTAATGAATTAATCAATTATTATGTAATGAATACAATTACCATGCAACTATTTGTTGTGAACTATTTTGTGATGCTTTTTCTCTGTGCATTAATTAATGGTTTAGTGTAGATTTTAGACTCGCATTTAGTGGTTTTAGCCTAAGTCTCCGCCTCTTCTATACCTTCTTGTTAATGTGTGCGTGCTTGACAGGATCGGGTGTGGATCACTGGGAACTCTTTTGGATTGAGTGTCTGTGTGTGTGCTTGTGTGGGCCACGTATTTTTAGCCGCCGAGCTAGAAAGCAATTTTGAATTTGCAAAACAAACGCGAAAATCGGGCGAAGAAAACGTGGGCAGACTCTGTCGCCGGGCTATTCTTAGTTGAGATTTTTGCTTTAGTTTTGCTTTATTTCATCTTTATTTTTCTGTGTTTGCCAAAACCAAAAAGAAAAAAAAATAAAAACAAAACAAAACAAGAAAACAACAAAAACCAACGCACGACTCGCCAAACGTGATGTTCCGTTGATTTTCCCTGCGAGGTTTCCCCTTCCACCTTCCCAACGAATTTAATTTTTTGAACTTGAATTTCGTTTAAACGTGCCCGAGTGGAACCGCAAAAAAGCTGCGTTGGTGTGGCCAGAGCCGCGATAAATACTTTAATGCGTTGGTGTGGCCAGGGACTGCTATAAATATTTTAAGCAGAGTGCTTGAGGGCTTTGTGTTAAAAGTTGACCTCCGTTTTCCCTTTTTAATTTTAAACACATTTATTTCATTAAACTTGAACTTGGCTTAAACGTGCCCGAGAGGAGTGCTGCCTTGGTGTGGCCAGAGCTAACGGACTTCTGTTCCTGTCTGCTAAATGTCAACGGCCAAAACGCGGCTATAAATATCAGTTAACAACAGCGTGGCAGGTCCTTTCCCCACTCCTCTGATTGGGGGTTGGATGGGTGTGCTTTTCACGTGTCTGTGTGGCTTTCCTAGGTTGTGGGGTGTGGTGTGGGCTGTGGGTGCCAGTCGGTGTCCTTTTGAAGGTCAACAAGTTTTGTGTTTCCCTCATGTTTCTGCTGCTCGCGCTGGTGTGTTTTTTGATTGAGCATTGTATTTGGCTATTTTGGTATTCAGTGACCACCACCACGGCTCCTGGGAGCGTTTTCCTCTATAAATACACAAGGGCTAATCGAATGAACCGCTCATCAAATATGCAGCCCAAATTTGATTGGCCTCAGCTTTTGTTTTCGTTAGGGTTTTCGGTTCATTTCGGGTTTTTTCCAGATGGTTTTTCGGTTTCAGCTTTGATTGCCTTTTCTCGTTTTGTGGGGGAAAGTTACCCCATGGCGTATGAATGATTATGATTACGTATACGTCACGTGTGTCGTCTAGTCTCTATAATTAGCTTGGAAACTTGGAACTAATGAGCGAAACAGGTTAAACACATTTTAAGACGATCGGTTCGGTACGAATTTAATCTTTGCACGCGTGATCAGACCACAAAAAATAAAATAAACATAATAAATATGGTTTGCCCCTGCGGTTGGACGTCTTATCAAATGGCACTTGGGGTAAACACGCGTCTTCGTCGCCGCTCAAGTGTTTATAATTTGCATTACGCGCTCCCATCTTAATCAACACCAAAGTCAGCTATAAAAGCGAAAAATAACAGAGAAAACACACCAATATCTATAGAGATAAGCAAACACGCGATAAAAAGCGGGCGTGACGCACAACCGCCCTCGGATAGTATCTATATCTACAGTCCCCATGTGTATCCATCAAGTGTCCAGAGTTGTCAAGCGTCAGTGAGATCTCGGGTTTGTTGCACGACGAGACAGTTGCTAAGCCCCCTCCACATGGAAAACGAAAAAATAATACACTCCCCAAACCCCATTTAATACTCAGCTGTCTCTCGTTGTTTTCGATTTCGGGATCTTGTCAACGACGCCCAAAGACGATCTAAAGACCCTGACCCAGTGATTAGTGTTATTTACGGCATCTACGGAAAATTCCCATGGAATCTCAACTTGCGCTCAACTACTGCACCGGCCTGAGAACTCTGAGAAAGTGTGTTTGTTTGCTGGCTACGTCTGTGTTACAGGATTCCCTGTAGGCTAAGCAACTCACAGATGTTCAGCAAGACAACACGTCAAAATAACCAGCACGATTTGCACCGAGGATCTGCGAGAGTCACCAGGATAACTACAGTGGAGAAATGCGTCAATAACTAAGCTATTTGCACAGTGAATAAAGTATAAAATGTAGAAATGCACATTCATTTTATGTGAACTCTAAGAGTTATCAAAAGAGTGTCATTTTGGCAGAAAAATATTTACACACCTTTATATGTTCTTAACAAAGGTGAATACCCTGAAAATAAATTCTAAAAACAACAACACTTATTAATTAATTGTCAAAATCCCCATATGAACACAGTTGTTTATAATTCTTTCACTTTTCGATCCTACATATAATATATACGAGTATATCGTGTTTATCAACAAAACAAACAACAAACGCATGCTGCAGGCTATAAATAGCCCCGAGACCGGAGAGTGTTATAAATTATATGGACAGATATATCTGCCAGTGTCCGGGACGAACCCCGAACCGATCTCGATCTCGATCCGATCCGCATCGATCCGTTTCGCTCCGTTCTGTCGCCGGTCTTCTTATCGTCTTCGTCTTCGTCATCGTCATCGTCCGCGCAGTTCGACGTCCATTGGCATTTGAGAGGCGGGCACGTAGACCCTGCAACGTTCACGTTCCATGCCAAGCTGACCCCCTCTGAACAAAAACCTCCCCCCTGTAACCCCTGTGAAACGTGCTGCAGATGTTGTGAAATTCACATAGTATATATGCTTATATATAAGCACGGGTATGTGGTGGACTTTCGTGACTGCCGTGATTAATGCACTCCGCTCGATGCTTTTCGGCGGGGTCCGCTGGTGGCTGTGGTGACTCATGACCACTGCATTTGATTGCCGCTAAACGATTTAAATAGATGGATTTGAGTGTCTTTTGACCCAGTTATGGCGAGAGTGGTGCGGTTCATTCATTTCATCTGGGGAATGCGGATGGGGCTGGTCCGGGGAAAATGTAAATGCTGCTACCCCGGGGGGATGTGTATGTAGCTGCAGATCTGGGATATCCGATTAGCGTCGGTATTTGGAGCGTACGTGGGGGAAAACCATTTTTAGTAACCATTTGCATATGTTAATAGGGGTAATAAAAGTAAACAATTCGTATTGAAGCTCTTACCGAATGGTTTTTGTGAATGATTTGCATAGAATAGGTAGTTGGGGGAAAAGTAATTGTCTGTACTATTCCTATGTCCCTATATATTACTCGCTGTTTGTCATTAAAATTTATTCTCATGTGAAAAACAATCTAAAAATAACTATTTTTTATGCGCAACTATTGAGAACAAATTTATATTTAATTTTAAAACCCATTAAGCTTAAGCACATCTCCATTTGCAAGCTTTTTGTGAGGATTTCATAAGCCAGATTCAACTGCCTATCTCCCTTCGTGATTCACTTTCCTTGAGACAAAGACAGCTTTATCTCATCACTCGCAAATGAGTTGCGGAGCTACGAGATTTCCATTTGCACATTTCCAGCGAAACTTGAAAATTCGATGGCCCAACAGTGTGCGTAAAACCTCCTACAATTGGCCTCGTATTTGTATCTATGTATAGAGCGGTGAGTGCCTTTTGTATCTGTGTCTTTGCATGGCATATATAACGTACACATGTATCTGTTTATACTCGCACTGAATTGTTTTTCGCTTAGACAGCACGCCAGAGAGCCATTTGTCGGGGGGACTGTTGCCCTCGCCACCGCAATTTCGATTCCATTTTCAGTTCCTCGATCCCAGTGCCATTTCCGAACCCAATCCCACTCCCAAAAACTGTTGCCGAGCAGTCCATCCGGCACGTGCACACGTTTGTGTGTGTTGTTTTGTGTTGGTGAAGTCTGAAATTGCGGCGAGTCGAATTCCGCTGTTGCTGCAATTTTCGGCACTCACATTTTTCTGGTCTTTGCACTTTGGCCAATAACAATTATATCACGTGCCCGTCGAGACGTAGTTTTCGTCTGTTTCGTTTCGTATCTGTATCTGAATATTTATGAGCTGCTTGGCGCTTTTTCAGTTCCAGTTCCAGTCGGCGAGTCTCACGTGATGGCGCATCGCTCACCTGACGCCAGATGCAGCATTCAGCTCAAGCGTAATTGGCGCTAATCTAGCTGGCTGTATATTCGTGATAAATCTTATCGGCCGAGCGCAGCGGCATTCAAGGTCGCCGATCAGGCGAGAACCAGACCAGTCCAGCCCCAGCCCCGCCCACTTTGTTAATTAGACACAGACTGAGCAGATTCTTCTATTCTATTTATTTTGATTTATTTTTTGTTGTCTCTCCACCCCTTTGGCGTCATCACTTGTCTCGGTTGTTTTCCGCTCTTGCTGCTGCCCTCGAAGATTTCACAATTCACAGGCAGCGGCGTCGGCGGCAACAGCGCATTTCCATTGCCCAATGTCGATATGGAAATTTTTGTGACACAGATCGGCGGCGGCGGCGGCGGAAACTGGTGGCATTGAATGCCTCGGATTGTCCACCGTAAACATCTGAATTGTGTAAATCAATGCACAGCGAGAAATGTCAACAAATAGGGTTTTTTCTGGAGCTAAAAAATGGAACTTTTGAGTAGAATAATCAAAAGATAATATTTCATATTTAAAAGCTAACAAATTATATGAAAATATGTAATTAAAATGGTTTTAATTTCTTAATTTCTATGATGTTTTATATGCTCTAAATTTTTTTTAACTTCACCTACATTTTTTGGAGTATCAAATAGGCTGAGTTTCGATTCTTTTCTCTGTTTATTCAGTCACGATGTGTGGGCATTGTTATGCTCTTAGCATCGACAAAAGATACATGAATCACTTGCGCCATCCGAGTGAGTCAACGGTGAATGACACTTGGTTGTTGATTAACATTGGATTTTTGGGTAATCAAGATATGACTGTCCCAGGGCATTATCATTATTATACATCTCAGAGGAGGGGATTTTATAGAGAGGGATCGCATACTAATCTTAACAGCTTGTTTTTGGTGTGTAATTCCTGGGAATTTCCCACCATCAACGGAGATTAAATGAACCGCCAAGAACGAGTTGTATTTGGCTTATATCAGTTAGCTCTACTATTTATGGCACTCGAAATAATGACCAACAATAACGGCAGAAAAACAGCAGAAATATAGCAAAATAGCAAAATAGCATAAAAGAAAGGCCGTCACGTGTCGCGCTGTAATCTTATCGCTTTAGGGTTTAACTACCCGCGATAAGGGCAGGAAATGGTTAGACAGAAAAAACTCGAATATCAATGAACCAAGTTCAACGAGATACAGAAGCGAGCGTGTGCGCATTATATTATACATTACTACGGGCCAATTATCACCGACTCATGCGTAGACAAACGTGCCAGAACCGCTCGAACTCTCCTACTCTCTATGTGGGATCCGGATCGGGGAATGCTGTCCATGCCTTTGGCAGCCCACGGCGACTGATCGTCGACGTCATCGGCGCAGGGTCGCGGACTACCTGTGGATCTCACCCTCGTATTTGGCGTACTTGCCTTTCTGTGCCAATTACTTAATAGTGCGATGACAAAAACGGCTAAAAACGTAAACAAACGCAAGCCATTTCACTTATGGGGGGGCCGGCGGCATCTTGCCAACTTTGGGGATTTTCGGTTCTTAGTCCTCATTTTCTCATGAATCAAGCGAGTGATTCTCGCGAACTGACGCTGTTCTCAGACTCTGCTCTTTGGCCAATGATGTAAAGTGCGCCAATTGAGTACACGCCCTGTTCACGGGACTGTTTGATCGCGATTTCCCGATGGCGCAGCCCCCAAAATTAAACACGCCTTCGCTGGCAAATAACAATCTGGTGAACTCGATTCAATTGTATGACGAAGAACAATAGGGGAATCATTTTTCAGAGGAAAGAGTAGGCGTTTGTAGGCGTTCTTAGGAATATTTTTATTTTATCTAGTAGTTTTGGATTATTTTAATAATATTCTGATGAAAAGAAACGAGTAGTAATACTAACTTCAGCGAAACAATACCTAGTTCATCTAAGATACATTAGTTATGAACTTGTTTAGTTGGGGAAACTTGACTTTAAATTAAAGTTTAACATATTCCAACAAGTTTTACTACTAAAAGTAATTATTTGGCAAGGAAACAAGTTCAATTAAATGCAAATCTATCAGAAAATAACTCTCTTTTTGTTTATTATGCTTTGGTAACTGCATTTTGCCTTAAAACTATATATTTTTCAACAACTCTCGCTTGTGTTTACCCTTTAAGAACTCCCTCTCCTGATAACTAAATCCAAAATTAAATGTTGACCCGAGTGCAGTCGTCAAACTGCACTCATCCAAGGCGATGGATGTGCCACGCCCCAGTTTGAAATCACTTTTGTTTGCATTACTCATACGCAGTGTGGGCCAGCGAGTTGGAGAGCTGGTGGACCGATAATTGGCCACGGTTTACAAATCGAATTCAGCAAATTGTGCTAAACGCCGAGATGAAAACAAGTTGCTGACGCCTTTTTTTGGGTGCAAGGGGAGGGTCCAAGTCGATTCAGATCGGATAAACAAGTTCTAGGCGCCGGGGACTGGTGCGTTCTGGTATCTCTCGCCATCTATACTATGTGGACGGATAAATAACGCATATATACATATATAGTATATAGTATATGATTTGTTTGTTGTCGCCCCGCTTATCGCCCAGAGCCATGACACTTATTATTACGAGCAGCCAGCAGTATGCTCTTGCGGCCACTTTATTTTATTTTGGTTTCTAGCGCTTTCGAGCCGAATATCTTGGCCATCGTTATGACGATGTGTGTGTTTTTGTTTTGGTTTGAGAAATTGGCATTCAATGGGTCTGTTAAATGTAGAATCGTTCGTGTAGGATGTGCGATGTCTGTGTGTGGATAGTTTACTCTCCGAAAGTTCCTCTGTGGCGGCGGCGCTTGGCAACCGATTTTCTGGGATTTCTGTTGTTGTTGTTGCCTTACAAAAATTTTGTTCGAATTTTTGCGCTCAGCTTTTTATTATATTTTTGTTGGCACATGGCAATAAAAACGTGTAGAGTCTAAAATTAGATGGCCCAATATGTGTGTGTGTGAATATATGGAGTACTCATGTGTATGAAAACGTGTGGCATCTGGCGGGGCAAGTTCTTGAAATAAATTTGAAAATCAAATGGTTTTTGCCAGTTAAAATGGTTTTACGCAGAGTGTGATTGATGGGTCTGTACTCGGGGATATCTAGTCCATATTCTCTGGCATATATTTAAATATTATTATTGTGATTTAAGGCCAAAAGTCACTTAACATTTAGATAAATCATTTTCTGTTGTGGTCTTAGGTATTATCTAGTTTTTGGGCAATTGATTATTAGGGAAAAAATATATACTTTATTAAAAACCTTATAAAAAGATCCACACCCGATTATTCTGTCTTTTTTTTTTCGTACGTGTGTTATTGTGTGAGAGAGACACCTGCCTGGCTGGACATAAGGACCTATCCTGAGTATGTCCTACGTATCGTATGCTAAATATGTACTTTAAGGCACTTGCACCCCGTTTTACTACAACACAAACCAAACAAAACGCTCGTTTGATTTTAGCCAAGCGACCGACCACTCGGCCCAAAAGTCCAGCTAACCGAGGAAGAGAGAGCTCTTTGAGACGCACTCGCTGAACCAGCCACATGTTTAATCCTCTGTTCTCTCTGTTCCATTGCAGCCTTAATTTATCTTTACATATTTCTCGAATAACAAATAAATAAAAACAAAAACAAACAAAAAAACAACTAGTTTTAAACGCCTTTAACTATTAATCTTAGGTTAACTAGCTTAAGTTACTACTCCTAAGTCAGGCTAAGTTATGCGCCTAATAAATGCATTACTAAAACAAACAAAAATCTGAACCAAAATCTGATTGAAAAAAAAAACAAATAATAATAACATTTTTGAACAAGATTTGGACTTATCTGTGTTTCTTTATCCTTCCCACTTCTTTTTGCATATCGAAACGAATTATAGCGAAGCAGCTGTCTCCAGTTTTCCTTATTGCACAGAATCTAGTTTAAATTTTTCAACATCCGCCACGGCATACAGCGAGGACGATGCTGAATATGCCACCGGAAGACGTAATAAGACATCGAGGGTAAATATTACAATTTTAGAGAAACTCGCGATCACATATTTCCGAATTCCGAATCAATTGAGCCAAAAACATAAAGAACAAAGCCGAATGAGACAAGATCAAAGGATCAAAAGAGCGTTAGAGCAGCGCCCGGATCACACACTCTCACCCCACCAACCACCAACCACCACCCACTACTACACACACGAGCAATGACTTTGAGCCATGATGACGCCCCCGCCATCGACGCCGCCGACACGCTTGACCCTTTTTTTATTGTTAGCCAAAATTGATGAAAGAATGATAATAAAGCGAAAAAAAGAGAACCGAAACTAGCGAAAAATAAAGTGAAATTTAATAGCAAAAGAAAACGCCTCTCAGCAGAACAATCATTTAGGTTTAGGGGTCTTAAGAAGCCCACAAAAACCCTTCAAAAGGGACCTCTTTCAAACACCCCTTCGTAAGCCTTACTAACCAAACTTTATGTACAAATCCATCCATAGCAAGATCCGCTCTCCCATCGCATAATCGAGAAGCGGAGACGAGATCGCATGAACTCCTGCCTGGCGGACCTGTCCCGCCTCATCCCGCCGCAGTATCAGCGCAAGGGCCGTGGCCGCATCGAGAAGACGGAGATCATCGAGATGGCCATCCGGCACCTGAAGCACCTGCAGAGCGAGTGCCAGGAGAAGGAGAGCGGCTACCGGAGCGGCTACATGGACTGCATGAAGGAGGCGGCCAAGTTCCTGTACGATGTTCACATGCAGGACTTTTGCCACCGCCTGTTGGGTCGCCTGCAAGAGCACATCGATGAGATGTTCAAGAGTGAGTCCTTAACACTTTACTTAAATAATTAACTAACTAACCGCTACCAATCCCCTCCAGCGGACTGCTACAAGTCCACGCGCAGCTGCCACATGCCGGACAACGTGAGCGCCTCGAGTGGCAGCCCGCACCAGGCGTACCATCCGCCGCTGTGCCACCTGCGCGACATGCTGGGCGCCGCCTCGGCCTCGGACGTGGAGCACAGCCAGGACCACAACGACGTCAAGGACCTGAGCTTCCGCAACCATCTCAACCAGCTGCAGCGGAACCAGCAGGCGGCGGCAGCAGCAGCAGCCGCTGTCGTGGCGGTGGCCAATGGCAGTTCCAACGAGTCCAAGGTCCCGTTGACCAACGGAGCCAGCGGTGGAGCCTCGATAGCCGGCGACAATGTGCCCAGCAATTCCACGGGAAGCGGAACCGGTCCGGGGGTGGCCGGAGGGAGCAGCAACAGCAGCGGCGGCAGCAACAGCAGCAGCAATGCGGCCAGCTCCACCACCTGTCCGCCGGCAGCGCCCAAGGTCACGCCGCTGGCTGCCCACCAGCAGCCGCACCAGGCGCCCGTGATCACCTCCACAGCCCCCCATCACCACCACCATCACCACAACACGGACAGCAGCCACCACGACTTTGAGTCGTCGCGGGAGCCGATCCTCCACACAGACACCTCCAACATGCACTCGCCGCCGCCCAGGGATCTGCTGCTGCAGCAGCACCCGCATCTGGCCCACAGCCACCACACCCAGGACAGCCTGCTGTCCGTGCGCATGCGCAACTACTCGGAGTCCTCGCACGAGGTGGAGCACAACAACAACTACAAGTACAAGAACCACATCAAAGAGCGCTTCGTCCACGAGCTGCACGACGAGGAGACGAGTAGCGAGCACTGTCCGGTGGCCGCCCACCTCCAAAGCGATCACTCGCACATGCAGGCCCACTCGGAGCACTCCAAGGACGGCACGGAGCCGGAGATAGCCCCCATTATGGCCAAGAAGCGCAAGCTGGCCGAGGCGGCGGCGAATGGCGAGATACCGCTGGAGGTGCACACCGAGGCCAGCGGCACGAACGCAAATCCCGCGCGGCTGGACAAGCCCTCGCCCTCGTTCAACTTCAGCGACATCAAGGACATCAAGTCCGAGCTGCACAACGGCAACTCCAATTCTAGTCCGCTCCTGGCCAAGCTGAGCGCCGTGGCTGCCGCCGGAGCCCAGCTGAGCACGCCCAGCAGCACCACCGCACCGCTGCCGCCGAGGCACTCCTTCACAGTGCCCATCTTCGCGCTCCATGGCCAGGGAAACTACTATGTGCCCCTCAACGTCGACTACAATGCGTTGGTGCCGTACCTGAATGGGATGGATCTGCTGGAGAAGAGCTTCACGAGCATGCCGGTGGTGCATCCCATCAACATCAATGTGAACTTTATGCCCAGCTCTCCGTCCGCCTCCCTGTTGGCCGCCGCTGCAGCTGCCGCAGCCGTGGCTGCCGGAAAGCAGCAACAAGCGGTGGTGACAGCCGGAGCGGGGATTCCCCTTTCCACTAACTCAGCGGCAGCCCAGGCGGCGGCCGTGGCTGCAGCGGCTGTGGCCAAGGCCAAGCTGGAGCAGGCCATGCACCAGAGTTGGTAGGATGAGAGCAGGAGCAGGACGAGAGCGGGCGACGGGTCGGCAGATGGAACAACTCTACCTCAGTACTTCTGTGAATAATCATCAAATGATTAATCTCAAAACAAACACACTAAGCGGCATCTGCGCCCAAGTATACAAAAAACAAAAAAAGAAGAGAAATGAAGAAAGGAGAGGAGAAAGCGAATTCATTGGGGGTGCTTCTGAATATTCTACGGATGTGGAAAAGCCAAGGAAAATTAAAGGCTAACTAAAGTTTCAAACTTATTTCTTACCATGAAATACTTAAAAGCTGTTCAAGTAAGGTTTATAGAGATTTTTAAATCACAGAAAGGGTTCAGGTTTAAAAAAAAACACTGAAGAAATTCAGCATAGCATACTTTTAGACCCAACAAAAAAAGATTTCAAGTCCCTGGAGATTTCAGAAGTGCCAGGCTTTATTATTCTGGTTTGGTTTGATGAACCAGGAAGCGCCCAAGTATACAAAAAACAAAAAAAAGAGAAAAGGAGAATGCAGAGGAGAAAGCGAATTCATTGAGGTGCTTCTGGAAGGTTTAGGGACGAGATAACACTAGGAAAATTAAGTTTACAATTTGGTTCATACTTAAAAACTGTTCAAGAAAGGTTTATAGACATTTTTAAATACCAGAAACGGTTGAGGATTAAAAAAACATTAAAGAAAGCATAGCATACTTTTAGACACAGCAAAAAAAAGATTTCAAGTCCCTGGAGATTTCAGAAGTGCCCGGCTTTATTATTCTGGTTTGATAAACCAGGAGGCGCCTCAAAGGTGCCCAAGGAGAGGAGTTAACTATTTTTGAACAAAGCATAAATGTCTATTATATAAAAGAAAAAACCAAACATATGTGTATATAGAAAGCATGTATGTGTATGATGCCAAGAGTCAGTCCCACGTAAACAGAAATCTAATGGATTTTAAAACAAAAACTAAATGTGAATTAAATGTATTTTTTAGAGGTTTAACGTTTTTGCAATTTAAATAAGTGTTGTGGTTTCAAATCAGGTAGTCTAATAAAGCAAGCCGACTCCCCCGTCAAGCGAACATAGTAAAATATATATATACAAGCAGATATATGGATAAACCCACTAGTCAGAGAACTTGGACGAGGAAGTAAAAACAAAAGAAAAACAAACAAACTAGAAAGGGGAGGAGAAAACAAATCAAAAAAACAAATTATCTTAAACTCTATGTGTAAATAATATTTGCAAGCAAATTGTCGTTCGTTTAAGTTTGTAATTTAGTGACAAATTATTTTTAGTTGGTTGGTTAACGTGTGAAAAAACAAAAAAACAAAATACAAAAAAAAAACAAAATTTGAAGAAAATCCAAAAACTTTTCTATTCAAGAAAATGTGTGCCACGTTTCATTCTCGAAATGCGGATATAGTAACTATTATTATCATTATTATTATTATCTTATTATTATTATTATTATTATTATTACTTACTGTCTAACACCTAAGTTGATTGTTTCTTTGTGTTCTTGTTATTCAACAATTAAATGCAATTTCCAAGATCTTTCTTTCCCTGATCCTGTTTTGCAAGCTAAGCTTCGTGTGCGGCTGAAACTGAAAGTTGATATAGCACAAAGATATAGATTATTGATGTTCTACGACTCTTATTAATGTGTACGATTACTTTTACTGTGTACGGTACTGTTAATATACAACTACGTTACTGTTTAATATATTTTATAAATGTATACAGATGTAATAAAAAATATCACAAAAATTAAAGCCGCTTCTCGTTACTTGTTGTCCTTGGAGTTAAGTGGTTAAGTGACTAGTGCGTTTGGGGAAAATGCGAGTGTTAAGATATATTTAATTTAAGATTTATTAAATTTAATTTTGGACAAATCTTGTCTAGAATTTAGGCCTGTTTCTATTGCCTAAAATATGGCATTTTTGACCATTTTTAGGCAATAACTGCCTCGACTTCCGTTTTAGGTCAAATTGACTAAAATTTTAGACAATTTGGCAGCTTTTTAGTCCATGAATTTTTCTGGATGTAGGTATTAAAATATTGTGCTCAGGATTTAAAAGAAGAGTTCCCTATCCATGGGGTAACAGGCGAGTCGATTTAGCCATCTTATAAGCACCTAGATCTCAGAAAGTATAAGAGCTTGCAATAGATCTCTGACAGTATTAGAGCTTGCCTCAGATTGTTGGCTTTGCATCCCGGCTGGGGCGCTTGAATCAAATAAATACATATATAATTTATTTTAAGCTTTTCTAAAAAAAAAATTTCCTGATATGAGACCAGAATGTTTTAAAGAAATCGCTGCTGAACCTGTTTTCATTTATTTCGTGTCGAGCTGTCCAGCGAACAAGTCACTGAAAGTTTTCGAGCAAAGACCCACCGGGAACATGAGTGAAACTCCATATTTTTACACAGCTTTGTGTGGCATCCTGTTGGTGGCCATTAAAGCTGCTGACATTTCAGATTGTGATTTTTTCGATACGGTGGATCTAACGCGTAGTATCAAACTCCATAATGGATCGTATATGTACGGTGATCTCATTGTTCCAGCTCATCTGACAGGGGAATATGACTACGAGATCAGATACGATGGAGACAAAGAACCAGTTCCCAGGCACACCCGAGGATGTGTTTGCAAATTAAGAACCTGCATACGCCTGTGTTGCCATTCCAAAAGGTTAATGGAAAGTGAGGGCACAGGCTGCTCTGTAGACTATATAAATGAGACTCTAACCTATGACTACACTCTGGTTGTGACTCAAGGAGATGGAGCGGTGGTCACGAGGCACATTCTCAGGGATATCATACTCCAGCAGGAGCTTCCCCTGCCTTGTAAAAGTCATTACCATCTAGATAAGGAGCTGAGCGAGGACGATCAGTGGTCACTTTACGAGGTTTGTGGGTTTTTCAAGATACTTCCTATGAGAATTCTACTAAATTTGCTTTCAGAATGGAACACTCCACCGCCATTACGATGAGGCTTTCGTTTCAAAGCAGGACTACTGTCTGCAACCTAGGTTATCGAATAATGGCACAACTTACAGCCTGGTGCCATATAACTGCATTATCGAGCCACCTCTAACGATGGCTTATGGTGCGTTTCAAGGAATTATGTTACAAAGGGATTTAAATTAATTGTTCTTATTAGTCAAGTTAGCATCAGTGGCATTTATGGCCATTACCATCGTCATCTATCTGTGGCTGCCCAGATTCCACTCCCTGCATGGCATGTGCTCTGCCCTCTACTTTTTCTGCCTCATGATAACATTTCTGTTGAATGTCTTTAGTATGTTTGGAGTATTTGATGACAATTTCCCTATGTGCCTTATTAATGGTAAATTATATTAAATAATTAAATACGGAAACTAAAAGTTATCTTTATTTCAGGTTACGCTGGTTACTTCATGGCCCTGGCCACCTTTCTATGGCTTTCCGCAATCAGTTTTAACATCTGGAGGCTCTACGGCCTGCACTATTTCCAAAGCAATCGGAAACTCCTCCTCTACTATAATTTCCTCGTTTGGAGCATAGCTGGCATCTTAACTTTGGCTATATATTTGGTGGATCTCTCATTTCCATTTACCGGAGACAACTTAGTACCTGGCGTGGGCGCCTTTTCCTGCTGGATCATGAGTAGGCTTAATGTCTCTTTATTGGATTTTAATGGAACTAAGATAATGTTATTTTCAGCTGAGAGCTGGTCGGGAATGCTATATTTTTATCTTCCGATCGCCATTCTTATTTCCGCCAACATAATCATGTTTATTTCGACGATTCGACGTATTTATGGGGAGAACAAGAGCAGGACGAAAGTTCTTAGCAAATTCGAAGAGAAGGAAAAGTCAAGGAACCGAGTTAAGTAAGTTTAGAGTTGAACAAAATATTTAAAAAATATTGGCGATAAATAACTTTAGTTTTTGATTTCATTTGTAAACAAAAACATGATTTTGGTGGTCTACTTAACACAAAAAAAAAATTCAATTGAAAAATCGTAAGAGAGAGATAAGAGTAGGTTGGAAATTTCATGAATAATGAATCACTGCCCATTTCCTAGAAACTTTTTAAGCTGCAGAGCTTATATTTATTTGTAATTCAAAACCTCTTTCCAGCTTCGGACTCTATCTCTATTTGTTCATCATAATGGGTGGATCCTGGTTATTGGAAATTATTGCATTTATCTGTGAAATTCATAAAGTATTGCAGCCCTTAGTCACAGCGAATGAAATCATAAACTGCAGTCAGGGCATTATAATATTTTTGGTAACAATTTGCAACAAGGACTTGATCAGAGATATCCTTAATAGGTAAGCATATTTAAAAAAAAAATTAGAATATAATTTAATTATTAAAAATCTAATATTTTTAATAGGATTTTAGGAAAAAGGACAACTGCCATTGAGCAGGAATCGTGTGGCATGACACAGGACTATCAACTGGTACAGCGAGTACATTAAGATTCTTACACTAACTTTGCTTTAAGATAATTATTTGTTCCCGGAGTTATGAGAAAACGAAAGTTTGAAAAGTAAGACTGATTACGGAACTGTATACACATATAAAGGTAGTCCTTGAGGGGCAATAAAATGACTTTATCAATTTATACACTATAGTGGGTTTCCTTTACTTTCAGAAAAATATAGAAATGTGACCAACCACATATTTTAAATTCCTAGAAAATTAAAAGGAAATGGAAGTGGTGTTAATTGAATACTAAAATATTTTGCCAAATTTTCAATAAAAAGTATTTCCGTAAATTAATTAGTTTCTTTATTTTCAAATAAGAATAACTTCTCCCTTCTCAGTACGCCCTTTATAAGCAATTAAGTTGATAAAGTTACTTCATATAGCTTAGGTTTCCTATATCGTGCCGGTCAGTTTTAAAGTTATTATCGAACGAGCTGTTGCTTAAGCCAGACGTTTTCTTCTGTGGATAAAAAATAAAGAAATCCCAAGTGAAGTGCAAATTTTGCAGGATTAAGAATGCATAAATTCATATTAGCGGTCTTAATTTCAAGCATCCTTGTGTTCGGTGTCCAATGTGATGGCATTCTCGACTGTGATTACTTCAACACTGTCAATTTAACTGGCAGCCTTAAACTACCCAATGGTTCTTATATCTATAAAGACCTAATTGTTCCTGTTCAGCTGACGGGCGTCTATAACTACGAGATTAATCCCGAGGGGGAAAGGGACCCAGTACTCCCTCACACCCGAGGATGTGTGTGCAAGCTAAAGCCATGCATTCGATTCTGTTGTCATCCCAAAAAGCTGATGGAAAGTGATAGGAAAAAGTGCTCCAACTATATTAACGAGACCCTCACCTACGATTACGAACTGAATGTTACTCAGAGCGATGGAATAACAGTGGTGAAGAGACACATTTTGAAAGATATGATTGTGCAGGAGGACTTACCTCTGCCTTGCAGGGAGCATTACGACCTTTTTGCGGAACATGAGGAAGTGGATAAGTGGACTTTATTTGAGGTGGAAAAAAGTACATAAATTAAAAAAATTAAATTGTAAAGTAAAAAGGATATACTTCCAGAATGGATCCCTTTTTCGACACTACGATGCGAAACATCTCTCCAAGCAGGAATATTGCTTGCAGCCAAATGTGTCGGGCACTGGAGGAAACTATGTCGTCCTTGTGGCTTTCAATTGCATTATAGAGCAGTCTCTGACCACGGCTTATGGTGGGTTAAGGCTAAGATATATTATTAAATATTATATATTTTATTACACCCATTCCAGTCAAGCTGTGCTCTGTCTACTTTATGTCTCTCACGATTCTGCTTTACCTGTGGCTGCCAAAGTTCCAATCTCTCCACGGCAGGACCTGCAATCTCTACTTCATCTGCCTGACTTTGACCTTTTTGCTAAATGTCTTTAGCATGTTTAGGACGTTTGAGGGTATCACTTCCTTATGCTTAATTAATGGTAAAGGCAAAAAGATTTTTCTGAATATAATATAATAATATTAATAATGATTTTCAGGCTATGTTGGTTACTTCCAGGCAATGGCTACCATTTTATGGCTCTCGGTCATCAGCTTCGATATGTGGCGCAGATTCGCTATGCGTCGGTTCCAGGAATTTTACAACAATGGCCGTAGTAGCTTCTTTAACTACAACGTCATAGTCTGGAGCACTGCTGGTACCCTGACCCTGCTCATTATGCTGGTGGATCAATTTGTAGAGTTTAATCAAGATAAGCCCAACACCCCAGCTGTGGGAAAAATTTCATGCTGGATCAACAGTAAGTATTTCACGATTATACTTCAGCTCTTCCTGAACTTGCTTTATTCCAGCGAATAACTGGTCGGCCATGATTTATTTATACTCACCATTATCGATCCTAATTATCGTGAACGGAGTTATGTTCTGTCTCACAACCCGAGCCATTTATGTGGAGAACAAGAGCAATCAGAAAGTGCTGAATCGGAGCGACCAGCAAAAGCAATCGAGGAACCGAGCCAAGTACGACTTGACCCCTTCCGGATATGATAATGCTTTTAATAATTTAATTTAATTTTATATATATTTCCAGTTATCGGGTATATCTGCGACTGTTTATCATCATGGGCGGCAGCTGGTTCCTGGAAATCATTGGCTTTATGTGCGAGGTGGAGAAGGTTTTCAAGCCAATCACCACGCTCAATGATATGTTGAACTGCAGCCAGGGAATGATCATATTCCTGGCCACCTTCTGCAACAGGGACATGATCAGATCGATTAACCTACGGTGGGTGGCTTTAAAAAGATTTACACACATCACATCATTATTTTATAACTCTTTCAGCATCCAGGACGGGGAAAGCATGTCCACGGAGCTCTCCAGCAGCAGTCGCCCTCAGGAGGTTAAAAAATAAACAACTTGAGCTTATCGTAGTTAGGTTGTCTTGTATTTTCGCCAGCATTTCATTTTAGGACTTGTAACTGGCCAAAGAATATTCTCTTTTGTAAACACCTCATTTGGTATTACGCGGTCTCACATTAGTGTTCAGTTGGTATAATGTTATCGATAATAGTCCTAACGCATAGAATTAAGCTACATTTTTAAGAAAAGAATATACGGTCACTTTTGGTTTGGCAAAAAGAGCGATCGACACGTTTCGGATCGAGAAAAAGAAAAATTTATAAAAATAAAAGCCATCCTCCGTTATTATTTTGAAATAAACGTATATAGTTCTTACGCTTGATTATTTAACTTGTATATTTTTCACGCCACTAACTAATTGGATACTGTGACTACTAGTACCGTAGATCGAAATGTGTTGCTAACTAATATTAGAGTTAATAGTCTCGAATATCAAAAAGTATACGTACGAGATAATCGTAGGTGTAAGTATGAGCAGGTTCTTAAGGCTAGATTGTGGGTTTTCTTAAATGACTTCAGTCGAAATGAGGACGCGTTTCAATTGTTCTGAAGAAGCGTTTCGTTGCACTAATTAAGGTATAAGGTATGGTTTTTGTAAACTAAAACTAAATACAGCACACGTTGTTGTTGTTGTTTCTGTTGTGTTTAGAACTGAACTAGATGGGAGCGCAACCTTAGCGAGTGTCTTACAAACTAAAAAATAAAGAAAACACTGCTGGAAAAATGAGTTTCCTTTGAAGTAAGAGCTGGTACTCGAAATAGTTATTTTGTGTCTAGTTAAGGGTCTTCAAAATTGAGTTTGGGCTTTAGGAAAATTAATAAAAAATAAATAAAAAATGATTTTAAAAGCAATTATAAAAGGAAAATAAATGTACTTAAATAAGCAATAAATTATTTGCAAAAAAAGGTTTAAAGTTAAAGGTATAAGCCACATTTACCTCTAGTTTCTTAGCCATATTCGAGTCCAGCTATTACCTTTAGAGGAAACCACACTTTTAGCCTGACCAGTGTTCAGTGTCCAGCCATTGAACCAAGTAGCAACTCAATTAGTCTCCTGGGGTGTGCGCTTCAAGTGAAACTCCACCATGTTGTCGAGGTCGCTTATATACGCCTTGGACTTGCGGATATCCGAGTTAAGCACGCGCAGATTCGAGGCGTAATCGGGCAGATTGAGACTTAAAGTATCGGCCATCTCCTGACCCATCTTCCTGGCCTGCTGACCAAAGGTCAGCCTTGCCTTACCCAGCCTTTTCAGTGGACTGAACTGCTCCTGCGTCTCCATAAGCTCACCGTAATCGAGGACCTGCCACTGGCCGCTCACCGTGTTCCAGGTGAACAGGATGCGGCACTCGTACTGGCGATTGTGGAACACACAGTCCATCCGCCCGGTGCAGTGCAGGCAGTTGACCAGCGGATGGTCCCGCGCCGAGAACTGGGCCACCAGCAGGCAGCCGATGGTCTGGCTGAGCGGGCATACGCTGACCACCTCGTAGGCCCAGTCGTAGAAGACGTTGTACATCTTCTGGTGCTTCTGGCACAGCATGCTGATTACGTAGTACGTGAAGGTCTCCAGGTCGAACGAGTGCTGGGTGATCACCACGCTGCTGCTGCTGCAGCGCAGGCGCTGGTAGGAGGCCTGCGATATCATTTGCATCTCCGAGTAGCAGGAGCCGTGCACCTCCATGGGCAGCGAGGTGTGGTAGCCGGGTGATATGCAATCGTCTGGGGGGGTCAAGGGGTTAACTTGGGTCAGTATTTCCTTATAGCATTATGACACTGCTTTAAAAACGTCATTCATTGGCGTATTCATTAGAGGCTTGACTGGAACCATAGGGTTTTACCTAAGTGCAAGCAAGACGACTATACGGTACTTTTAAGATTAATGAATTAATAGACAAACCCGATTGGTCTATAGAAAAAAATACCTGACAAGAAATGAGTTCGATAGAAAATACCGCCTCTAATGCATAAAATTGTATATAATAAGTATATTAATGTCTAACATTAATCAAAGCGATAGTTTCAACAAAATCTTTTTTTTTTATCTTGTATTAATAACCTTTTATTTAATGGTAAAACCATTGCTCAAAATTAATCCCAGGAAAATGAAATTATCTTATTTTAATCTTATTTTCGTTCGGAAACTTGAACACAGGCGGCGGATTTGTATTAATGCGGAAACTTAGAATCGAACTGATTTTGAGGTTAAATCACAAAATAATTATTCATAAATCAAGTATGTTTTCATTAGCTAAATCAATTATGCAATAATGTTCTTGAAACATCAAAGAATGAAAAACAATCATCCTTTGCAATTAACATTAACGCAATGTATTTTAAAATAATTATTTTTAGTTCTGACGAATCTGAATCCGATACCCAAATGACAAACGGAAAGTTTCCGTGAATTTTCTTTCGGAAGTTAACAGAGGGAAATTCAAATCTGTTCGGATTTTTCGGAAGTAAAAACTAGAACAGGTCTGGGAATAAATATCTGTGTATATTTTTTTGGAAGTGGAAACTGGGACTGGCCTGATAGTTGTCTCTTTCAAGATTCTAATGAAGTAGTCAATGAATGAAATCTTGCGCCCCGTATCATAGCCGTATTACTCTCACACTCACCCTCTTCGCTGGTGATCACCGAGGTGGCGTCATCCTCCTCCACATAGCGACGGCTCAGCTTCTTGGTGCACACCGGCTTCTCGGGCATCATGCCGCCCTGCATGGGCATCTCCACGATGCGCGGCTCCTCACGTCGCGGCGACAAAAAGGACAGCCCGGCATTGGGCGACATGGAGCCGCCGATCTCAAACCGCTTGGCCATGGTCACCTGCAGCGGCGAGAGAGCTCCGAGCGGACCCACCGGCTTGTAGCTGAGCATTTGCTGAGTGGCCTGCGACAGGGGCGGCGACTTTTGATTGAAGATCTGAGCTGCTGTGGGCGATCGCATCAGCATGGAGCTGGACGGCGGCGAGCGGAAGCCCAGGTGCGGCGGCGTCTGGGCCGGCTGCGAGGGATGTGGCGAAGAGGAGGGCGAGGCGCAGGGCGAGTTGTGGAAGAAGTGCGCCGTCGGCGAGAAGCGGTGCGAGAAGCTGCGAGCCGCCGAGCTCCGACCCGCCAGCCGGACCTTCGTGAAGGGTATGATGTTCTCCGAGTTGTCCTCCGAGAACTCGTACTTCTTCTCCGCTAGCCGACGCTTGCGGAACGTGGAGATCTTCTCGTACTTCTCGTTGTCCTCGGAGAACTCGTAGGCATTCGATTTATCAGTCATGGAACTCGAGCTGGGTGTGCTCTGTGGGGGGATAAGGTCATAGATTTGGAGGATGTCAAGGAAAGCACTTGTAAACACATCATTTTAGATTACACGTTCACATTAGTGACCAGTTGGTGTAATGTTATCGATAATAGTCCTAACGCATAGAATTAGTCTAGATTTTTAAGAAAAGAATATACCGTCACTTTGGGATTGGCAAAAAGAGCGATCGACACGTTTCGGATCGAGAAAAAGAAAAAGCCATCCGTCGTTATTATTTTGCATTAAAAGCCTGGGAGTTTGCACACTTAAGGAAATCTTTACCTGCAAGTCTATGGTGGTGATGCCATTGCGATAGGATTTAGTGACTATCCTCGTGTTGCGTCTGCGCGACTGACTAGCTTCGTTGATAATGGTTGGCTTGGCCACCGGCAGCGTGGTCTCCGGCAGCGTCAGGCTGCTCACCACAGTGGGACTCGAGTGCGGCGTGAAGATGAGCCGCTCGTAGGCTCTGGGAGAACAGCAGACGCTGCCCACAGATGGCACCTCGTTGTGGTTGTTGTTGTTTGAGCGCTGCTCGGTTTCGATGTCACTGAAGTCGGCTATGATGCGAGCCACCACGCTCTGTTCGCTGCCGGACTCCGCCTCCGATCCGGAGGCTGTGAAGGCAGCCGAGGCACGGTCCTCCTCGCTGGACAACAGGGTTCTGGGAAGCAGAAAGGATGGCGACTGCGTTGGAGCCTGGAGACTGGGCAGGATCATGGTCTGCTGGGTCACGGCCGGCGTGTCCACATCGATGCGCAGCATGTGCATGAACCCGTTCGAGATGATCAGGATGCGCTCCGGGCAAAGCAGATTGATCTTGGGCTCGAACACCGGGTCCGATTCAATCGAGGAGTACTTGGTGTGCACCGTCAAGTGGCAGTTCAGGCAGTGCGCATTGTAAAAGGAATCTAAAGGGGAGAATAAGGATTATAAATGATCCTGATCCTGCTCTGAGGATGAGACCCACATGGACCGTCGTCGTTGAGCTTCTTGCACTCCAAACAACCCAGCTTAGGAACTTTAACGTAGGTAATATAGCTATCCTCGCCCTCTTCGGTGGCAGCCCCATGGACGACTAGTATCTGGTGCTGGGCATTCTTCCACTGCGTCATACTCACAGTCTTGATGTTGTCCACCACATGGTCGTCGAAGAGGCGGCGCGAGAAGAAGTAGCGCAGATGCTTGTGGGGCTGGAAGAGCCAGAAGTAGAGTCTGGAGAGGAAATGGCATAAGATTGAGGTAGTAATGGTAATGGAAATAATGAAACCCACGTGTACTTGTAGCCCACATTGAAGGAATAGTGATTTAGGGAGGAGCTGTCGTTGCACACCACCCGATGGCTGAGCATGTACTGGCCGCAGGCCGTCAGTCCCATGAAAATGTGCCTGGAAAAGGAAACCCAACTTAGATGTCAATCAAATGCCAGTCGAGGCTTTGGCGCTTACCCCTCCATCACATTGCTGGCCAAGACGTCTTTGAGGTAGAGCTTTAACCTATTTGGCACTCTGTCGTAAGGAAGCTGTTGCTTTTGGCAGGCGCGCGGGGAGCCAGAGAAGAATCCAGTGCGCTACGAGGAGATCAAGGGGAAATATTAAGGATTAGGTAGAAAAATAAATATATTAAAGCTATTACAAAGAGGTTTTCAATTAAATAAGAAACCAGCCTCACCTCCCTGTCGTAGAGCATCTGCACCAGATTCCGTGTCCTGGCCCCCAACGCTGGCGTGGCTCCCCGGCTCCTTGGAATCTCCTCCGCAGACTCATCGGAGCTGTCCATTGTGGAGATGTCGTCCTCGTCCGAGGACACGCCCGACAGCGACTCCACGTCCATTTCAGATCCCTTCTTTAAAATCAGACTTAATGTAATTCCTTCTTCCTTGTGCCTCTCCTCTCCTCCTAAGAAAAACTAGGCACTAGTTTTCCCGGCCTATTTCCTCGGCTCCTAGCGCCTGCTCAGCTGCTGGCAAGTGTCGGCTGTGCTGCTCATCGGACTCTGCCGGGCTTAATCCGCTGCCTGAGTTGGCCCCAATTACAACACCATCGGTTTTTCGTTATAAATAAACCGACTTTTAGTTGCTTCTTTTTTCTCTTTGCGAATATTTGCCGGCGGTGTGACCAGACGCGGGCAACCAACATATGGAACTGCACCGGGGTTATCGATTGTGCACCAGGGTTATCGATTGATCTCGGGCGCTAAATTTCAAATAGCTAATCGGTCCTAAATTTCAATTATCTCTCTTTCTCATTTTCTTTTCTTAAATAATTATTATAATTATCATTCTTTCTCATTTTCTTATCTTAAATAATTATTTATTTTATTTTACTTTTATATATATTTGCATTCTGTCTTTGATAAATATATATTATTATTTTTGTATAGAATCCACTTTCCCTTAACTTTGATTATCGACCTCTTAATGTTATAAATAAATTCTGTTATATGTTTATCTTTATATATATTTATTTGTTCAATTATTATGCATAAAATTAAAAGAAATCTATGAAAAGACATAAAGTTTATACAAGATTTGACGAAAACTATTCTAATTTCAACATAAAGTTCATTAAATCGAAATCGAATCTTTATTGTCAAATAAACATTTATTTATTTTAATTACTTTCTTTTAACTCGATAAAATTGAGGTGATATTTATGCAATCATTAAATTTAGTTTTATGTAACAATTGCAAAAATATCTCTAGTTGACCCAAAATGAAGAGCGTTCCATAAATGTGCAACGTGACTGCATGTCCATTGACCCCACCTAGGGCTTTTGTGGGTCAATTCGGTTGCGGAAGCCACTGGAGACCCCCAAGAAGCCCCCGCAGAAACCGAACCCACAACCAATGCCCCCGGGTTCAGTGCGCCGGGGCTTAGGAGCTGGACAAAGTGCAGCCAAGAACCAAGAAATTTTGGCATTTCGGCATAAAAATGTCGAGCATGCCAGAAGCTAAAAAGCAGCAGGTCTCAGCGAATTTAAGGCAAAAGTGGAAACTCAGAACGGAGCGGAGCAGCCGATCGGCCATCGGCGATCGAGGAGGAAACCTGATGCGCTGGCAGCGGCCATTGAACGCTGCCCGTGCTTATAAGAGCTCCATGGCTCCAACTCTCAGGTTTTAGTTCTGGCTACGAAGGTGTCGCGATTGGAACAGTGGAAAGAGTGAAAAGTGCCTCGGAGTCTCGATCGCGTCCTGAATTTATATCGAGTTATCTAAGGAAATAGTAGCCGTGATTTTACCCCTAGAATCTTTCTCATATCACAGTTGCTGTTTCTTTTAGATAGCTCTTTTGTAAGCAGCCTAGATCCGAGTCCGAATCCGAGTTCCCGAAGGATCAAGTGCAAGTGAAAGTGCCCCCGGTTTCAATTTATGGGATACACACAGTTCAGTTTTGTAACATTTTCAATCACCATCACTGGGCTTTGTTTATCTCATAAGAGCGAAATTTGATCAGCAACGGGGGCCCAATAATTATTTAAAGGAATCTAGAAGGATAAAGGTGAAAGAATTCCCCATTTATATTCAAAGGAAACTGGAACCAGGATAAAGGTAAAAGAATTCTCAAATTATATTGGATACCAAGATTAGGGCTTACTTTATTGGTTTGACCAGGGTTTTTGGGAAGCACCGCCACAAATTAAAAACTTAGGGGACTACAATTTACAGTGTAGAAATGCAGTTGGAATATAGTACAAATAATATGAATTATCAGAAGCTTAGGAGAGCATCTTGCGGATCATGTAGTTGAGGATGCCGCCGTTCTTATAGTAAGTGATGTCCACCTCCGTGTCGAAGCGCAGAATTGTCTCGAAAACGGTGCCATCAGCCTGAAAATAAACCAGATCTTAGCACTGAAAAAAATATAACAAATATGCTTAATACATTACCTCCACCTGGATCTTCTGACCCGGCTTCAGGCCGCTCTCCGGCAGCGCAATGTTGTAGACCTCGCGACCATTCAGATTCAGGGTGTCGGCATTCTGTCCCGGCAGGAACTGCAGCGGGATGATGCCCATGCCCACCAGATTAGAGCGATGGATGCGCTCATAGGACTCCGCAATCACCGCCTTCACGCCCAGCAGGAAGGGACCCTTGGCGGCCCAATCCCGGGAGCTGCCACTGCCATAATCCTTGCCCACCACCAAGACCAGGGGAGTACCCTCCTCGCGGTACCGCTCGGCAGCATCGAAGATGTCCAGCTCCTCCTGGCTGGGAATGTGCACGGTGCGGGGTCCGGTCTTGGCCACCAGCTTGTTCACCAAACGGATATTGGCGAAGGTGCCGCGGGACATGATGGCATCGTTGCCACGTCGCGACCCATACGAGTTGAAGTCACGGGGCGTGATGTTACGCTCGGCCAGGAAGCGGGCGGCGGGCGAGGTCCTGGCAATGGATCCAGCCGGCGAGATGTGGTCCGTGGTCACGGAGTCGCCCAGGAAGAGCAGGCAGCGCGCCTTTTGGATGCTCTGCAGCTTGGGCAGGTCCCGGGTCATGCCCTCGAAGAAGGGAGGACGCTTGATGTAGGTGGAGTCGGTGCTCCAGGAGAAGAGCTTGCCCTCGGACACCTGCAGCGTCTGCCAGTCCTGGGAGCCCTGCTCGATTTTGCCTTTATTAGGAAGATTATTAATTAAAAGGTATTTATTTATTTAATATATTTAAATTAATTTAAATACTCACTGTACACCTCCTGGAACATGGCAGGAATCACGTGCTTGTTCTCCACTTCCTGGATCTCCGATCGCGTGGGCCAGATGTCCTGCAGGAACACATTCTTTCCCTCGGCATCCACGCCCAGCGGCTCCTTCTCGAAGTCAATGTCCACCCGCCCGGCAATGGCGTAGGCAATGACCAGCAAGGGACTGGCCAGATAGTTGGCTCTGGTGTTCGGGTGGATGCGTCCCTCGAAGTTTCGGTTTCCGGAGAGAACTCCAGCGCAAACGAGGCCATTCTTCTCGATGGTGTTCACCACGTTCTCCTCGAGGGGACCGGAGTTGCCAATGCAGGTCATGCAGCCATAGCCCACAATGTCAAAGCCCAGCTTCTCCAGATAGGGAATGACGCCAGACTCCTTTAGGTAATAGGTCACCACACCGGAGCCCGGGGAGAGGGAGGTCTTGATGTAGGGCAGGATGTTCAGGCCCTTCTCCACGGCCTTCTTGGCCAGCAGACCGGCGCCCAGCATCACCGAGGGATTCGAGGTGTTTGTGCAGGAAGTAATAGCCGCAATGACCACGGATCCGTGCTGCAGCTTGTAGGTCTTGCCATCGTCCCACTGGAACTCGCCAAAGGCAGCCTGGGCCTCCGGAGCAATGGCAAAGCCCTTGAAGCCAACCTGAGGAAAGGGGTTCCCCTCTTTATAAACTATCCTTCAGGAAAGGTTTCGACTGAACTTACGGGACTGGACAGGCAGGACTTGAAGTCTTGGGGCATGTCCGAGACCGACACCCGATCGTGGGGACGCTTGGGACCAGATACTGAGGTGACCACCGTGGCCAGATCCAAGGTGATGCTCTGTAGAGGGAAAGCATAGTCATAAGAGAACCAGAAAGGGCTTAAGGACTTGTACCTGGGTGAACTTGGGGTCCTGGGCGGCATCAGCATAGTTGCGCAGCTGCTGGGTGGCCTTCAGATACTGACGAATGATGTCGATCTTCTTCTCCGAGCGATCTGAAAGGGATATTGAATTGGGATTAAGAAGGAATTCAAAGAGGGGTTTACAGAGGCAACTCACTGGTCTGCTTCATATACCCCAGAGTATTCTCATCGATGGGGAAGTAACCCACAGTGGCTCCGTATTCCGGACACATGTTACTGATCGTAGCCCTGTCCGCAATGCTCAGCTCCGCCACTCCTGGACCGTAGAACTCCACGAACTTGCCCACCACTCCCAGCTGACGCAGGTGCTTGGTGATGGTCAGCACCAGATCGGTGGAGGTGACCAGTGGGCTCAGCTTGCCCACCAGCTTGTAGCCAATAACCTCGGGCAGCAACATGGAGATGGACTGTCCCAGCATCACGGCCTCCGCCTCGATGCCACCCACACCCCAGCCCAAGACTCCCAGGCCATTGATCATCGTGGTGTGGGAGTCAGTGCCCACCACACTGTCGGGATACAGGATCTTGGAGCCGTCGGTGGTGTCGTTCTCGAACACCACGCGGGCCAAGTACTCCAGATTCACCTGGTGGACAATGCCAGAGCCGGGTGGCACGATCAGCATGTTGTTGAAGGCCTTGGCTCCCCACTAAAAGCAAAAAGAAGTATCCTAATTTAGGGGAAATTCTTAAGCAGTCAGGGATAGGAAAAACCCACCTTCAGGAAGGTGAAGCGCTCTTTGTTGCGCTCAAACTCCAGGGTCTGGTTCTTGCTCAGGGCATCCGGAGCACGGGCAAAGTCCACCTGGACCGAGTGATCGATGACCAAGTCGGCGGGGCAGATGGGATTAATTTTCTCGGGATTACCGCCCAGATCCAAGACAGCATCGCGCATGGCGGCAAAGTCCACAACAGCAGGGACGCCAGTAAAGTCCTAAAATAAGAACCTTTATATTAAAAAGAATTTTTATTAAAGAGCCTTAAGTATAAAGCTCACCTGCAGGATCACTCGAGCGGGCTTGAAGGACACCTCCACATCGTTGGATCCCTGCTTGAGGGCAGGCGTCCATCCCAAAATGCTCTGCACATCCTTCTCTAGGATATGGAAGTTGTCACAGTTGCGCACCGCCGACTCCAAAAGCACACGGATCGAGTAGGGGAGTTGATCTGTGTGGGGGGAATATAATGAACTTTTAATAATGGAATTTGATCACGTATACAATAAATTATCCTAAAAGAAAGCTTCCCTACTTCAGTTTGGTTTAACCCTTTCGTATCAATTATAAAAACAAGCTACTGTATCACTGTATCGATAAGAATTTACTTCTCAGTGAGATAGGCGACCAGTTTCGCAAATCATGATGTAGTAAACATGTATGAGGAGGCATTTTATCAGGTTGCGTGATTAAAAATAATTCAGTAAAAATTACTTGACTTACTACAAGCTGTTTAATATAGATTGATATAGAAAGTAATTAGATATTTGTAATTTTCGAGGTATATAAATCTAGCACCTTTGTAAGCTTGTTTAATAGTAAAAAATTTTATCGGTTTATCGAGGACTTAGAAAAATCGCTACGTTTTGAAATTCACTGAAAAGGATGCCCAAAAGCATGCTACAAAATATTACAGGATGTAAGAAAAACACTCAAGGAGATCTAGGACGTTGCATTGCATACTACTATTATTTATTAATACTCCCATTATTTATTAATATTTTAAGATTGTAAAAATGTTTACTTCAGCTGCAGCAACCTGCAGCTGCACATTTGGCATTGCAAAATGCAACCTAAACTCATTTATTTTCCAGCAGCTCTATCTTGGAGTGTTTAATGTTCTTATATTTTTTTTTCGTTTTATTATTTAATTATTTTCTCAGGTACCCATAATCAATGCGAGTATTCTCGAAAACATGTTTTTAACATTTAGCTTAAAGAATGCAGTACACTTGCGCAAAGAATTGAAAATGTGATGGATTCCTCTTATTACGGACGTAAAAATATTAGGAACATTGTATGTATTATAAATCTAGGTTTGTAAATAATTTACAGTAAAAATATCAGCCTGAAATTGTGAATTTAATGAATTTACTGAATTTAGGACTGCTTGCTCATTAAAGCACAATTACTGAGGCAAACGTTCCTATGAAAGTGACAAGATATAGTGGTACGATCGGGTCAATTTTTTTTTATATATTTTTATAATATTTTTATAGAATTTTGGTGAAAGTTTTATAGCGATAGCACATCTAGAAGTATTTATGGCCGCGGCTCTATACAAGCCCGACCACTGTGCTCTGTATAGAAATTTTAAAATAGTTATAGAAAATTAGGAAAAATAAATACCATTTTGATTGCAAGTAATTATTTCCTTTTAGCAATCCCCTTTGAAGATCTAAAGACAGATAGATTTGTCTAGAATTTATTGTACAATCTAAATTTTATACAAGTTACGTCGTCAAGAGTTCCCATTGTACTTGTTTCCCAGATAACAGCCACCGGCACCTGTTATCACGATTGCCCGGCACTCGATGATGGGTACCGACTGATAGAAGGTGGCACTATATGGTATACTATATGTGTAGTGGCCATTAAAGGAAACCCTCACCTTAGACCCGACCCCCGATTCTTGGACACGCGCTGCTCCAGTGAAAAGATTCCGCGAGACTTTTCGGAAGCCCCGACCGGACCACGACCCCCGAAAACATCAGATTTGTGGCGTTTTCCTTCGCTGATAAGTGTGGGCACGTAACAATATTAACTAATAATAAAATAATCCAGAGAGGCACACACGACGATTCGTTATCGCCGGCAGACGAGCCCCATTATGAGCTGAGCCCAATCATCCATCGGTGATAACTTTCGCTTTCGGCGCGAGACGAGCTTGCGCTTGCCCCGCTTTGGAAACTATAGAAAAATCCACTTAAGGCGGGCGCAGCACCTTCCGATTGACACTGCTCGGACTTGCAAATTAAGGTGTTCGTCGCTCGTACGCTGCGTTAATTTTTTCCTTTTCTATTTGGTTTTTGGGGTCAAAATCCAACTTCAACAGGTTACACTCCCCGAAATCAGCCTGATTATGTACACTAGTTAATGCAACTTAGTTGGAGTTACCACGTAGGCACTGCCCCGCCCACTTACGAGCTAGATCTTACATCCAGTGACTTACCATATTTGCTAAAATATGCGAGGTCAAAGTACTTGTAAGTGGTGCCGGCCTGCGAGAAAGTTTTCTCGAACTGAGCGAAGGGATTGGCGCCTGTGGGGGATGCACAGAGGGGAGGTTTGTTATGTAAGGCACAGGACAACGGGATCCGGATTCTGGATCTTCCGATGTTCTCCGGCTGGTACACCTACCTGACATCTTGTTGGGACACTCTACTGAACTTATTGCGGACGAGCAAAGCTAGAAACTGATTGGAGAAGCGAGACCGGATTGGAGCTTGCCCCAGTGTGGCCAGACGAAAAATTGGCTTTCCCCCCGAACAATTTCGAACAGTTGAGCTTTCCCGCTAAATTCAAATGAATGGTTCATTTGCAACAGGTAAGGGAAGTAATACCTCATTATGATGTTGTGGAAATGTAAGCATTGGGAAAATCTGTGGGAAAAATAATTAGCGTGTAACTATCGTATAGTAAAACTGCAGTATTTATTTTGTGCTCATTTTTAAGTGAAAAAGAGCAGTACCAATTATATAAATTTAATTTCTAGCCAATTAATGTATTTTTAGTATTCTTATAAATTATAAACTGCATCAGACTCAAGAACTTTCATTTTCAAAAGTCCCGCTAAAATTCTTAAACCTATCGATAACCCAGCTGGATAAATTCCAACGTTTACTAACACTGCTCGCTAGCGGCATTATATTTCGACGTTTTCCAACACCGCCGTATATATTTTTCCCACGCGCACGTTGTTTTTTCTTAAATTTAAACAAAATAAAATGAACCTACCGGAAAAAGTGGACGTGCCCAAGGATCAGCTGCGCCAGATGCACTGCGAGTTCAATCCCTTGTCGCGCTGCGATGGCTCTGTGATGTACAGCCAGGGTTTGTCTCCATGCCGGCTCCTGGATTTAGGCAATCCCCTAAAGAGTTTTCTCGTCTTCTGAATCAATTCCAGGTGCCACAGTGGTCATATCCGCCGTGCTGGGACCCATCGAGGTGAAGACCCAGAACCTGAGCATAGATGGCAGCTACCTGGAGTGCAATTACCGGCCAAAGGCGGGACTTCCCCAAGTGAAGGAGCGGATACGAGAGGCGGCCATTCGGGATGTCCTGGAATTGGCGCTGCTGTCCGAGGCCCATC